>CANYBF011864745.1:0-16425 GCA_948192965.1 Dalechampia spathulata | reverse complement strand
AAAGCATGAAATAAAACCAGCAAAACTCGACAAGACAAAGTTCATTTGATCACATTATGATCATACCCGAACGGGTATGACTTGTGCATGATCATACCCGAACGGGTATGATTTGCACATGATCATACCCGAACGGGTAAGATCAGTCACAAACCATGTACAATTTAAAATTTTATTAGCTCCGAATTCATTACAAACCATATCATGCCTCTTGACTTACTCAAATGGGTAAGTGGCCAAAATGGTAAAAATGCCCCCAAGCAACCCTAAACCAAGCCCTAAACCGCACCAGGGTGAACCAGGAACGCCCATAAAGGCAAGACAATGATGGAATAGACCCGGTTTGCCCTAATCGGCCCGAGAGACTCGAAATTCAGGGTGCGACAGCACTCTAATACGTTTAATGAATTCCTAAATAGGTGCATACAACATTAGCGATGTCTAAACAATTCTTCAATCCTACTCATAAAATTTCATAATAAATTCCTTTATTTAAGTCATTGTTCGACTTAAATTTGATTTAGGTTTCATGTAAAAAACATAAAAGAATACAATTTAATTGGTAACTATATAGGCAAAAAGCATAAAAATCAACGAAAATAAAAATGAATACAAAGTTACCCTTAGATGTCTAAATGCTATGAAATTCTATAGACTTAGAACATGTATGTTAAATATGCTTAATGTAACTCTAGGATTTATTATGAAAGGATAAAGGAAATGCAATGAAAATGATATATTTAGAAAATGTAAGGTTTTTTTCTTCTATAATTTAATGAAACAACTCAAAAGCTTCATCATTTTATGTATGCAAAAATACTTTGTATATTTATTAAAATCATTGATAATAGTTATATCAATATTAATTAGACTAAACAATTTAGTTTCTCTATGCACTAAGGACATGATTTTTTAGTTAGTTTTAACTTTAGACATACTTCACATGTATTCATAGAAGAATTGTTAATGCAATAAATTAAACAAACATGTTGCAATTTATTAAGATAAGAACTATTAATATGTCATAGCCTAGCATGTCACATATCAAAGGAGTCAAACAAGTAAGTAAAAGAAGATGCATTTTTTTCATAACTTTAAAAATATTAAGTATAATGAGTCCTTAGTTATAATATTCCTTGCCTATAAAAGTATCTTTTTGTCATTACAATTTTATTATATTTAGATGACATTTTAATCATAGTCTTTACTAATAGAGCCATATAATCAAATTTTCTATTGTGTTAGGCATGAACAACACTTCATTAAGAGCAAAAATCTTACAAGATGTGCATTAGAGAAAAACTTCTATTTTACTAATAACATTTTGAGTCAAGAATCACCTAAATAGACATGTTTTCTCCTTCTTGTACTAATAGTCTAGAAGGTAAAAACATCTTTGTTACCATAAATATACATAGTAACACTAAAGCCTACCTCATATTTTTTTCACATGTCATAAGATTAACTTAAAAATAATTATAATAATAAAACTATCTCCTTAAACTAAGTCCACTTTTTTGCTTAGTAGGATTAGCACTTCACATTCTTTTTCTACATTGAGATCCATGATAACTTACTTCTTACAAATGAAATAATTGCATTTATTTTTAAAGATGTGTTTATTAGTAGTTGTGTCTTACATAAAGTTTTAAACCTTGTTATTGTCATTTTAATAAATAAGATTGTCAAGTTTTATATTATTATAATGATTATATTTATATTACAAAGAATTAGGATAATTATATTCTAATATCTCTTCTAAACTATTAAGAATGTAATATTTTATGATTGGTATAATTATGTATATAATACAAATCAAAATTATAGGTATTTTATTGGAAAATAAGATATTGTATAGACTCATAATGAGATCATTATATAAATCAACATTATAATGACTCTCATAACAATCATGTTATTAAATCCTTAAACTTTAAATTATAATAATCTCCTACATGATGAATATTATGTTTTGACATAATCAAACATTATCTTTAATCAGATAATTATAAAGATTATGTTTTAATCTAATAAGATTTATGTAGAGGTAAGTGATAAATTAAGATAACATTTATTCTTCTTTCCCAAAGGAAGATATTTATTGGACCTCTTAATGAGTAAGATTGCAAAATGCATTATCATACTTAAATAAATTGAAATAATGATCAGTGTTGTTTATTTTATCGATTTACTTTGAGATTGAGAAAAATATATTTGAACAATATAAATATCACATTATATATAATTTATGTTCAAATAAGATATCATGATATAAAAGGATTGTAACATGTTATATAGATTATGCATAAATTAGACAGTTGATCTTTCATTATTTAGGTTAGTTATAATGTTTTGCTAAAGACCGCTTATGACTTGTAGGCTTGTTAATAAGATTAAGACCCACTGCTAAAGTAATGTAAGTCTATTGGACTATGTACTAAGAATATGATGAATAAGCTAGAGTTTTATTTTAGTAAGTCAAAATCTTTTATATATATATATATATATATATACACATACACGTGCGCATGCACACAACATGCACACACATGCACATACACATACATACACACACATATATATATATATATATATATATATATATATATAATTTCTTTCAATATTACATTATATGATAATGTAGTTCAAAATAGTAAAATACATTATGAGATAATGCAATCAAATTCATAACTAATGATATAAATTTAATTTAATAGAAAGAATTAAATATGATTGACTATAAAGGCAAATACAAATATAACTTAAAGTTAAATTAGGATTTCACACCTTCCTTATATATATGCATGTATGTCTATAAATGTATGTGTGAAACAGACACTAAGTGATTCTCCATGAATAAGAAGTCATACTTCTCTTACATGAAATAAGTTTCTTGTGAAAAAAAAACCTAAAACAAAAAAAAACTTTAGGTGATTTGATTCATAAGGAACTAGTAGTCTTGCATCCTATTCATTCAGTGTGTGTGGATACCATTAGATTTTATCAACTGTGAAACACTGCATATACATCTTAAATTAAAAGGCATTTTGGATTTGCATGAAAGGTTAGTAACCATATCTTTTATATGCAAATTGGTTGAATTAGATGGATCTTGGATGGATTTTTAAAATTTTATTTTCTTTATTTATGTAAATGATATATGTTTATAGTTTCAAAACCCAATAAGGTTTACTAACTTTATGAGGATACATTTTTGCTATACATGTTATGATGTTTCTTTATCTTGTACTAAATAAATTCTAGATATGATCCTTGGCTTTTACAACCTTAAGTTCTTTTTTGTTTGTATCTTAAATTAATTATGTAAGTGACCAAAATTACTGGTATGAGTAATTTTATTTATGCTTCAACCTTATAGTGTTCCTATGATCTTAATAGTTTTTCAATTAGTAGTCCAATTATCAATTCTTCTCGAAGAGTTATATCATTGTCAATTAAAATCTCCTATATATTAAAAATTTCCAATAATAAATTTTTTTTATTGACACCCTTGACCATATATTTGATAACCATAAAGTTTTAAATTTCTTTAGCTCACTCATATCAGTTGTAGACATTAAACTAACTCATTAGATAATGTGTTAATGATGGTATGCCTATAAATCTTGTTAATGTACATCAACATCTCCAATTGTTTAAGATTAAAAAAAAAATATGAACATATAAAGTATTAACGATATGCGCTCCTAATATCTTTTTAAATTATGGTCATCAAGAACTTTATTATTTGATATCTTAGGAAATGGATTTACATAAGGAATAACATGAATCATAAAAGAAGAGGAAGGATGAAGGTCAATAAACATGATCATGATTAATAATAAAAACAATGATTAATACACACAATGATGGTGGAGGTATTAGTTACAAAATGCTAAATGCATACCTTAAAGCCTCATGAGTTGTGTCTTGGGAAGATATATTAAACATACTTTATACCTATAACATATTTTTACTTGGTGATAACTTTATCTATCAATGCATTTGTTTCACTATTATTTAATATGCTTAAATTGATTAATGAAGTCATTGGTATTAAAATGATTCATATTCATGAGAAGTGATTATATGAGATTTTGAATGCATCCAAATGTTTCATACCTAACTTATTCAAATTCATAATTCGTTGAGACTTTGAGTGTGTGAATGCTTGTTGAGAACAAGTATATCAAAAAGATCATTATGAAATCATCATTTGGATAATTATCAATGTTAACAAATATGAATTTCATTATATCGACTATGCAAGTATCCTTCCAACTAAGTTATCTTAAGTATAAATAATTGTCAATATTAGTAAATATGTATATCAACATATCAATGATGAATATAGGATTGATGATAGAGGTGAAAGATAGAAACAATATTGATAATAGAATAAGATTGATGATGGCAATTAACAAGGCACAATGAGATATATGATGATAATGACAATTAAGTATAGGCAGTGTTGATAATCATTGATGATAATAATAAAGACAATAATTATGGTATTAATGATATGTAGGTCTAAAGAAAATTTTTTTAGAATTTATAATAAGATAAATAATATTATAAAGGAAGAATTAAGAAATTAATGATAAAATAGATGTGAAACAATTTTAAAATAAAAATTAAATTAATATTTTTAAAAATATATACCTATAAATATGTCATTCTACTAGTTACATACTACTTTATACATATTTATTTATATATTTATTTAAACCTATCATATTGAGTTAATCAAAATGCAATACTGACAACTATTTTAAATATTTCGTCACTGCTTCATCTCAGTATGTGATTTGGTGGTTTATCCACTAGTGTCGGTCTTAAGACCGTTCAGTTAGCTCCACATATTATTCCGTTTCAATCCATGGCTGCTTTCTTTTCATGTTGCTCTCTTCACTCTTTGTCCTCTCATTTTCCTCATCCTCCTCTTGTTTCTTCTTGCTCTTTTCCTAATGCTCAGTATCTTTCACGCTTACTCTTACCAAAACCAGTAAATCCATCTCCATCTCGCTCCTGCTGTGCTCAACCGCAACTCCTTTGCCGACCCACCTATCTTATCTTCTCACTCGGTCGCTTTGATAGGTCGTTGGACACTCAAACTGCTCTCGCCACTGTCAGTGTTGTTGCTGCCATTGCTCTCTCTCTCTTTTTAGGCCTCAAGGTGATCAATATTATGTTGTACCGATTTGACCATTTCCCTTATATAATTCGCTGGAGTTCACATTTTCAGAGTCTTCCCTTTTGCAGGGAGATCCTGTGCCCTGTGATCGTTGCGCTGGAAATGGTAGTTTATAGAGCCATGTTTCTCTTATAGTTTATGCCTCTGAAACTTGCATGCTTGACAGTGTATTTTAGATTTTTTCTTTGAGGAAAGCTTTCAGCGTACATATGTAATAAAAATCAATGACTTAGTTACAGTAATATATTTTTTAAAATGTTTGGATGGGGATTTTGAAGACAAACTTTCAGCTTGTTGCTATAAGACCGTAACGGAACAATGCAGTAAACATTTGAATGAAGATTTTGTACTATTCAACTATGCTTGATGGCCTAATTTTTATTTTTGAAACTTGCTTCCCCTGAGAAAGCAATTGTTTTGTTAATTGGTCAGATAATATTGACCTCATAACTGATTTTGCTAGCTCAAAGCCCTATTCCAATTGGCTAGTATTAATATTATATGAAAGCTCCAACATGTAGTGATTATTGTATGAAAGCTCCATTTAGTGATTAGTTGATGCTGTTGGTGGTGCATAGCTATCGACTTTAGTATATTTTTTTGGTCCTTTTCAAGCATGTATCAGAAATTGATTTCAACTGGCCCTTTGAATTGGGTGAAATGACACTTTGGATGACACGGTAACCCAAAGTTATTTGATCTTCCAAAGTTGATGTCCCATGTTGTGCACATAGGTTGCTTATTTAACAATCCCAGAGCTAGATGTCTTGTGGTGCTAAGACATATCACAATTCTCTTGGCCAATGCATGTTTCGCCTACCTTAGAAAATATACACTAGTTTGCTTTTTTGTGTTTTTTGTTGGGTTAACTTGTACGTGTTACATTCATCTCCTTTCTTGTTCCTCCTTTTCACTCTACACAAACGTTCTCTACTAGGAATTGGATAAATTTTATGAGGTAGGAAAGAGTGGAACTTGATGTTGCTTGTGGATTCACGATTGCTAACGGTTTCCAAAACATTAGAAGGGAAATCGGTTGTTGCTCTATCGAAATGGCTCCTTCAACTTCATTATTTGGTCTTAATTATTGCTAATAGTACTGCTAAGTTTCTATGTGTTTTTTCTTGCTGATACCAGAAACTCAATTAACTTGGCTATAATTCAGATTAATATCTGATTTTTAAGTGGAATTATGTGGCTCTAGGATCCTTGATTATTATTTAATGTTAATGTCTTTACTATGT
Organism: Dalechampia spathulata; assembly: GCA_948192965.1. Lineage (NCBI taxonomy): Eukaryota > Viridiplantae > Streptophyta > Magnoliopsida > Malpighiales > Euphorbiaceae > Dalechampia > Dalechampia spathulata. The sequence continues at coordinate 9,987 of CANYBF011864745.1, read as the reverse complement.
GATAATAGGAGGTACAAAATGTGTATTTTGCAATGACGGAAAGATGAAAAAAGAAACAGGCTTGGTAGATTGCAGGGTGTGCAAGGGTGCAGGTATCAAATCCCCTATTTCATTGATTTGTTAACTAGTTCATTTCTACTGCTTTAGGCTGTGCTTGTTGACAATAAGTTTATCTCGGTATTTGAAACGGAATTCTTTGCATCACATTTGTGGTGGTAGATGATAAAATTGAATCCTCTATTCGCAATTATTGCTTCATCAAGTTTATCATATGATTACATGTATTTGTTGCTTTTTCAGGGTTAAACATCGAAGGTTTTTTTCATGTAAAAACTAGCTTGTCAGCATATTATTTCAAAAACTGTGCTTGCCTTTTTAACTTTTGTGTCGATCGATCATATGCAGTTTATGGGTGTCTCTGTTTAAGCTCTCTATTAAGGTGTAGATAGTGATTGTCATTCTATGATTGTTATCCCAAGCTACATTCAAATTCTGTATTTATATGAAGTGAGCCCATGCAATATGCACTAATTAATAAATAACGACATAAAAAAACCATTTAAGTTAATGTGTGTTTGTTAATGTTAACTTAGATTCATGCATAGTGTAACACGGTTCAAAACTTTATCACGATTCAATTACATAGATTTAATTAAATGCTACTTCCTACGTAACTTACAAGCTTATTATCTCTCTGTAGGACTGATACTCTGCAAGAAGTGTGCTGGTTCTGGATATTCCAGACGCTTATGAACATAACTTCAGCTCTAGGCATTCATATATATTTTGTTATCTTACTCGGCACTAATTCTTTTTGCAAAGCCTTGTTTCCATTTCCTGCATTGCCCCCATATCTTGTAAAGTATGCCCCTTCAATTCTTCACCAGCCGAGAACCACTTTATGCCAGAACCTTTAATGTCCTCTGCTGCCCGACCATTATGTAATTATAGGTAATATATGAATGATGACTACATATCTATACATAAAATTACGCAACTTGTATTTAAAATTATAATCAATTAATTTTAGACCCATGTTCGCACACGAATGCAAATATAAAATAAATCCCGAATATGAATATGTAGCGACGGGTATCGTTCACAAGGACTGAGGGAGTCAAACACTAGCAATCAGTTACTAAACAGTCTAAGACATTTAATTTGAAGTGAATCGAATCGGAATTTAGAAATATAAATAAAAAAACATATAATTAATGATTAAAACTACTACTTATGGTAAGCTATAAGAAGAAACTAATTAATCTAACCGCATCAATTTAAATAACAGTAGAAAAGCTGAGATAACAGTAGAAAAGCTGAGATAACAGTAAAAAGACATCAGCTGACTAATCCTATATCAGTAGGAGATTAAACTATAAATGGGAATTTGTCACAGCTGGGAATGTCAAAACAACATAACAGTAAAAATATCAGTAAAGTGCAGAGTAACAGAATAGCAGTAAAAATAGACTAGATCAGCAATGATGAAATGGTAAAGCAGACTTAAACAGCGAAAAATAAATTAACAGCAGAACAATAGCAAAATAATAGCAGAATGCAGAATATCAAATATCAAAAGTAAACAGTAAAACAATTAGTATATCAGTAGCAGCAGAAATAAAAGCAGAATGCAAACTAATAATAGCAGAACAGTAAAATAACAGAATTCAGAGGAACAAAATAGCAGTAAAAGTAAACTAAATGAGCAGTAGGAATATCAATAAAAATAAGGATAACAGCAACACAATATGAATTAACAGAGTAGAAGTAACCAATTAAATATAAACTAACAACACAACAGCAAAACAGTGAAATGCAGAATATCAGTAATAGATTACGAGAATAACAGAGCAGAGCAATGAGTAGCAAATATGAGGATATCAATCAACAGAAAAAGGTTTAGGGTGATGGGTTCATGCCAAAACTAAAGTTGATCAATAGCAACATTCTCGCAGATTAAGAAACAGCAAAAGAGGATGAACTCTATCTCTAGCAATTCATAAACCCATGTCATTTAAATGTTTAATAGCTGAATCTATCCCTAGCATTCATCTACAAGCAATAAAACAGTGAATCTGGAAATGATATTCAATGAATGGGGCCAATATTCATAGAGAAAATTGAAAAGCTCCAGATTCAAAGTTAATATAAATGCAAGAAAAATAACTGTCAATAACCCATGTTAAAACAATTCCCCAACACCCAAAACAATCCATCAGCCCTCCATCTCAAAAACAAAGCACCAAATATCCATTAATATTCTGAAAGAAAATGTTAAGAAGAGTAGAAAAACAGAAAGGAATGAAGTTGTAATCTCCCTATTCTGCTTTGCTTCCTCCTGGGTTTTCTTCAGCTCTTTCTTCCAGCTGCTTCTCTACTTGAATCCCCTTGAATCAGATGGGTTTTGCAGCTGCCCTTTCTTTTTGCGTGCCTTTTCCCAGCTGCTTCTGCTCTCTCTTCTCTCCAAAACCCTTACTGTTCAGCTCCCAAAACCCTGCATGCCCTTGTTGTATGCTGCCCTCTCCTTTTTGTTGTGCCGTTTTCTCTGCTGTCTTTTGTAGAAAACGGTTTCCTGCTCCTCTTTTCCCTTCCATCAGCTGCAATTCCTCTTCCACGTGGAGTCCAATCCTTTCTTCTCCTTCTTGGACCACTTTTCCCCCTTCTGCAATTATTAAATTGTCCCTGCATCAAAATATAAATTAAGTATTATATTTATAAAGTAAAACTAAATAACTAAAGTTAAGTAAATTAACACCTAAATTACCTAATTTATATAAATTAATCAAGAAAAACTAACTTAATTAGGCCTAAAATATCAGCAAAACAAGCTGATATCAACCCATATGGTGCAGGCAGGTTAACTTTCTTCTTTGTCTTTTCTTTCCTTTTTCTTATCCTTTCGACGGGGAAGCAAATTATAAACTTGCTTATTCCTTTGTTTATATGAAAAATATGTATGATTTTGCACCAAAAACAACTCATATAACAGATGAAAACTTGTCAGCACTTTCTTGTGAACATTCCCCCAATGAATATTCTTCCTGAATTCACACGTCAGTTTTTATAATTAGTACTGTCATAGACGGCGAATTTCTCCAACTGGTTCCAAGTTTTCCAGGAAAAGATGGACGAGTTTTAATCTTTAGATTCGGTTACAACCCAAAATCATATATTCCAATCTTACAGCATTTACTCTGCTTTCATGAACTTGCTGATCTATGTCCAGGTTGCAGTAGCTTTTTTGCGATGCGAATCTGGTGGTGGCAATGGTGGTTTTCTCGATCAAAACATTTTCAATCATCCAGGGCAGCTGATTTAATATCACCACTTTTCTATAGACATTCAATGGTGACTTGTCACCTAATGTTGAAGGGACACTGCCATCAAACTGACGTAGTCAACACCTCAGTTTTTTTGTCTTACTAAACAAAAAAAAACTAAAAAGCCACCTTTCTTTTTAACTAACTCTTTGTTGTTTTTCTTTTCTTTCCTCTTCTTCTTAATGCCTCATTTCTTTCCTGATCAACAACCCAGAAAGCATGTCTGATTCTACTCCTCGTGAGGTTGATGAGTGCAGAGGAGTTCTTCGCATTTACAGCGATGGCTCAATCTGGCGTTCTACTGAACCCAGCTTCAAAGTTCCTGTGCATGACGATGGTTTTGTTCTATGGAAAGATGTCCTCTTTGATCCTGCACACAATCTTCACCTTCGTCTCTACAAGCCAACTTCTGCTTCTTCCACCAAGCTTCCGATCTTTTACTACATCCATGGTGGTGGATTTTGCATCGGGTCTCGTACTTGGCCCAACTGTCAAAACTACTGCTTCAAGCTTGCCTTGGAACTTCAAGCTGTAATCGTTTCTCCAGATTACCGGTTAGCTCCAGAAAACCGGCTTCCTGCAGCCATTGAAGATGGCTTCACGGCGGTGAAATGGCTTCAAGCTGAGGCAGCTTCGGAGGAGGCAGATACATGGCTTACTGAGGTTGCTGATTTTAGTAAGGTATTCATTTCTGGTGATTCAGCTGGTGGGAATATTGCTCATCACTTGGCTGTTCGACTAGGAGCCGACTCGCCCGATTTATCTCCTGTTCGAGTGCGGGGTTATGTGTTGCTGGCACCCTTTTTCGGTGGCACGTTATGGTCTCCATCGGAAGCACAAGGACCAAAAGATGCATTCCTAAATTTGGAGCTCATTGACAGGTTTGTATAATACTCGTTTTTAAGTGAGAACAAGGCGGTGAAAGTCTCTTGCTAATAAATGAAAGGCACAAATTTATAAGCAGACCCGTAACTAGTTCATCCATATAATAAACTAAAAACATTATGTCATATTAATCTGGCGGTATGGCCTGTAGTTTTAAACATAAATTCAGCATGGATTGATGCAACTATATAACAGACTTCTCTGCTTAACTTCTAATAGATTTTGGAGATTATCCATTCCTCTTGGTGATACTACTGATCACCCCCTAGTGAACCCATTTGGACCACACAGCCAGAGTCTTGAATCGGTGGAACTTGATCCAATTTTAGTGATCATGGGGGAAAGTGATCTGCTGAAAGATCGTGCCAAGGATTATGCAGAGAGACTGAAAGCTTGGGGAAAGAAGATCGAATATGTCGGTTTCCAAGGACAGCAACATGGCTTCTTTACCATCGATCCCAACTCACAGGCATCAAACAAGTTGATGTCGATCATCAAAAGTTTCATTTCTGAAAATTCTTGCTAGAGAGATGGGAAGTTCGTTCAACTTATTCATTACGATTATCAATCTCTTGGTGCGATTTTTCTGCAACTTCGTAATAAAATTTAAGCATGTTTGTTGTTGTGTTTGCTTTTCATGTGAGACCTTAACTATTTTTATAACAGATGATTTCCTAAGAATTTACTAAGAGTCGACAAATTTTCTTTTTGCTTCTAGTTCGTCCATGATGGATTAACCCGGATCTGTATATTTCTTATCTACATTATATCATATAATATGTATTATATATTATATAAACAAAAGGAAAAAGGAGGGCCAATACAACAATTCTTGAAAGAGTTGAACCTATTCCGTCTAATTACTATTGTCATTCAATGAACAAGACTGGCTTCGCTATCTAAAACAAAATTATTCTTGACAATCTAATCAGCAACTTGATTTGCATTTCTGCTTATATATCTAACTGAATAACTAAAACAACTGTGAATTTTGTGTCTCATCTCTTCACTATACATTGGATTTCCTAAACCTTTCATATACATGGTCTGTTTTGCATTTAACAACCACCAATGAGTCTGATTTAAGAACTATACCTAAAACTTTGTTGTAATCCAAAAATCTCAGAGCTAAAACCTTTGCATAGGTACACTTATGCACAAGTACAACATGATTCCTACCATTTCTTAGCATAAAAGCGATTTGACCTTAATTTGTTTTGGAATTAAAAGAAGCATCATAACTACATTTAATTCTACTTAGTGAAAGCTCTCATCCTTGTTCTTGATTAGAACTATTCCAATCATCTAAATAGAGGTCATTATGCTGTTGAACAAACAAGTTGCTAATTGCTTCTTGACCATCAATTGCTTGCTTTATATAACACTTTAATTGGCTTGCTATCAATTTTGCAAAACACTATATTATTCTTACTAATTCACTATTCTTAGCACAATATTGCAACATATGCATCATATCCTTTTATCTTCTCTCCTTCATTATTTCTTCAGTCTTCTACTACTATTGGAAAAATGAGTGAAAGCCATTTTCCATCAATTAAAAACCCACTTAACTTAGGAATCATGCTCTCTTAGCATATTCCTAGAAAAACTAAGCAGATTTGATCTATAACCTCTATTCTTTAAATTTTCATTCCCTACTATTATGTTATGAGCATATCTCCAAATAAAAATATTTTATTTTATTTGGTACCTTTAACTCCTAAATTGATTTCCAAATTGATAATTCAAAAATTGCTTGCGATGTTAATGAGTTTGTGTTGCTGAAAATTAAAATTGCAGCTTAAACTTTATTGAAAAAGATACTAACAGATAACCAACATTGTAGCAGAAAGTTTATTTTTGTAGTAGTAGAAAGGTTATTTTGTAGCAGCTTTTTAGTTGACTTTTGAGGCTACTTTTGTCCTATGTTAAGCTTTGTTTGATATGTTAGTTTTAACATTATGGAGATCAGCCTCATGTAGCAAAAAAGTTATTCCTTTTGTATTGATATGCATGGTTCTCTTGTAAGGACCAAAACTAATATTTTAGTTATTTAAAAGACATAACTATAACTGAAAACTTTTTAGCAAAAATATTATTCACAGTTTTAGAACTCTAACATTCTTCTCTTCACTTCAATACTTGAATGTTGTTACATTCATCCCAAGAGAGTTCTAAAAATCAATTTCAATGGTATCAGAGCATAAATTTCTACAGGATTGTGGTTTGTATCATTTGAAGATCTTCATTTCAAGAAGAATAATTTCTGCAGAAGAAAAACTATAGCAGCATGTGGTTCAAGTTCATCATCCCTTAGAGTACCTTCTTTTGATGGAAATCTTTACCATATATGATTTGTTAAATGAAATTCTACCTGAGATCACAAGGATTATGGGAGGTAGTTGAAACTGATAAGGATCCCAATCCAATAATTGTACAATTGTAAAACCATGAAGTTGAACTATTAAAGAAGAATAGAGCCATTACTTGCCTACATTCAACCCTTACGAGTCATATTTTCACATCCATTATGGATCTAGACATACTAAAAGCAATGTGGGATTTGTTGAAAGAAAATTTTAAAGGGAATGATAGAGTGAAGGCAACCAAACTTCTCACTTTGAGAAGAAAGTTTGAGCTTCTTTGGATAAAGGATGATGAGTTGGTGAAGAATTATTCAACACATGTTATGGATGTTGTGAATCAGATAAAGTTACATGGGGAGGATATAATTGATAAGAGAGTAGAAGAATCCTATGATTTGGACAAGTTAAGTGTTGCTTAGTTGACCAACAAACTTGAAGCATAGGAGAAAGAACTCTTAATCAGATCTCATAAGAGTGTAGAAGATGCATTTACTACACTAGGTAGATTTCATCAAAATGCAAGACTAATAATCCACCATCATAACAAGAATTTGAAGCTTGCAACAGTAATTGCAAATGATAAGAAGAAAAAAACCAATCACTTAGCAACTGATTGTTGGTTTAAGGAGAAAAATAAATTAAAGTGTCATTTTTGCAAAAAGGAAGGACATACACAAAAGTTTTGTAAAGCAAAACAATGGCATTAGTAGGGAACTCCACAAGAAGTAAATGTCATTAAGGAAGTAAAAGAAGTTTAGTAGGAGCAATTGTTTATGGCACTTGAAAATATGGATTCAAACCATAAATTTGTATGGCTAATAGACAATAGATGTACCAATCATATGACACCAAATGAGTCTTTGTTTTCTCAATTGAATAAGTCATTTTCAATTTTTATAAGATTAGGAAATGGAGTTATGGTGAAGGGAGAAGGAAGAGAAGTAATCGCAATTAATACCAAGCATGGAATCAAGTATCTCACAGGTGTGCTCTTTATACCTCAGTTAGATAACCTATTAAGTGTACTTGAGATGATTAAACATGGTTGTGGTGTTTATTTTAAGAATAAAATGTGTTACATTTATGATAAATATGGTATTGAATTTGCTATTATGAATATGGTTGGGAAAAGCTTTTATTTGCATTTAGATTCGATAGAGCATCATTTGAATGTAGCAAAGAAAGATGAAAGTCTGAAGTGGCATAAGAGGTTTAGCCACCCTCATTTCAAAATGTTGAAACATATGGCAATAATTAAGATGTGCCCAAATTTACCAAAAATTATAGAACTAGAGAAGTAGTCCAGGAAACCTTTTTCTAAAATAGGAGTTCATAGAGCATAAGGAAAGCTAGAATTGATCCACTCAAATCTATGTGGACCAATGTAGGCTACTTCATTAAAAGGAAGCAAATATTTTGCACTTTTTATTGATGACTTCACCAGAATGACTTAGGTATATTTCCTCAAGCAGAAGGGAGATATTTTCAACATGTTCAAGACCTTCAAAATCTTTATAGAGAAACAAGTGGAACCAACATCAAGGTACCTAGAATTAACAATAATGAGGAATTTGCATTAGTAGAATTCAATAATTTCTACAAGCCAACTAGTATTCTTCATTAGCTAACTATTTCATATTCCCCATAATAAATTCAAAAAGGAGAAATAGAACATTGATAGAGATGTTAAGATGCATGATGTTTGAAAAGAATATTCTTAAAAGATTTTGGGCTGAAATAGTAGCAACTGCTATATATTTGATGAATAGATTGCAAAAAAGGTTGTGGAGAATCAAACTTCATTCAAGGTCTGGTCAGGTCACAAGCCAGTAGTTAACTATCTTAAAATTTTTAGATCACCTTAATTCTTTCACGTGCCATCTATTAAGAGGAGCAAGCTTGATGAATGTGCTTTTAGAGGTATTCTAATTAGCTATGCAATTGAATAAAAAAAAGGTTATCATATTTTTGATGTGTAAGCCAAAAAGATCATTATCAGCAGAGATGTTTAATATGAAGAGGATAAGTTATGGGATTTTGAAAAGATGGAGGCTTAAAGGTAGATTCATTCAAATGATATGGATGCTAAATTTCCCCCTTTAATTTTGTAAGTTTTTTAGTTTTTAGTTGAAAATACAACTAATGGAGACATTATTAGAATTAGGCCTCTTACAGATATATATGAGAGGTGTAGTCTTACTTATACTGAGCCAGTGACCTTCTTTGATGTTGTAAAAGTTCTAGAATATATGTAGGCAATGAAAGATGAAATTATTATGAATGAAAAGAATTCAACTTGAAAACTTATAGATTTACCAAAAGGAGCATGCCATAAGAGTAAAGTGGATTTTTAAAACTAAATTCAATTATGATAGCTCAATTCACAAGCACAAAGCTAGGCTTGTTGTGAAGGGAAATGCATTAATTCCTAAAGTGGATTTTGATGATACATTTACATCGGTTACTAGACATGATACAATTTGATTTTTGTTGGTTATGCTTAGTCAAAAGGGATAGAATGTCCATCATCTTGACATTAAATTAGCATTCCTTAATGGAGAATTATAGGAGCTATATGTAGAGCAACCAAAAGGCTTTGAAGTTCAAAAGGGGAAGGTTAACAGGTTCCTAGAGCCTAGTATCAAAAAATGGACTCTTATTTGATGCAGTATGGTCTTAACATAAGCATTAATAAGGCAACCTCGTACCTGAAACAAGAAAATGATGAAATTATTTTACTTATATCAATTTACATTAATGATCTCTTTGTCACAAGTTCATAGGAATCTGAAAAATTATCAAGTTCAAGAGAGATATATAGAAGGTGTTTGAGATGTCCGATTTAGGGCTCATGAATTATTTCTTAGGATTAGAAGTTATTCAACATAATTCAAAAATATTTATGAGCCAATGTGTCACACCCTAATTTTGGACCAGCTTGACTCGGATCAAGGCCGGGATGATTCTAGACCATTTCGGGTTGGTCTTGGGCCACTTCGGGTTGTTTCGGATCATTCCGGGACGTTCTGGGCCAATTCTGGCCCGTTTTGGGGCGTCACACACCGCTTATGTTTCTAGACCCTCGCATATGTACAAATATACGCGATCGCGTATGTTTGTGACACGCCGCATATGTGAGCATACGCGATCGCATATGTTTTAGGGTTTAGCATATGTTGACATATGCGATCGCGTATGTCTCCGGGGCAGCAATTTTAAAAGCTTTGGAACTCCATTTTGGGGGGGGGTTGGCAATTTTTAGTAATTTAGACCTATGGGATTAGGGTTTTGGCAGCCGTAAAACGTGATTAATTGATTCTTAACCTAATTTTGATAATTCTAGTCAATTAGGGTTAGAAAAACATAAAAACTCATAACAAATCACTTAGATTAGGTGATTTCAATCCCTAAACTCG
>CANYBF011864473.1:0-10098 GCA_948192965.1 Dalechampia spathulata | reverse complement strand
GGAGCCCCACATCATGGGTTAATAAATGAGATCAATGCTTGACACCTGGCAAAGCAGAAAAGGAAACGGGGCAATGATACAACTCAATATGCATGCTGTTGATCAGTTCAAAAAATTTACTGCTTAGTTTTGAGATTAGGGTTGGGAAAATGGTGGGGCAGGGAAGTTGGAGGAGGAGAAGGGGGTGATAATGAGAAAGGCACGCCCTTTTGGGTGCAGAAGAATGATGGTTTCCTCTGCACGCTTTTTCTCTCTTTTGCACGCATTTCCCCATCCAAATATATCCCTGAATTTTCGGTTTCTGCCACCTTCTTCCTTTCATTATTACCTCCTTTTCCCTTTCTTCTTCTTCTTCTTCTTCCTTTTATTTTGTTTTCCCATCCACTTTCCAACCCTCTTTTCTTATGCTTTCTTCTTATCCATAAGCCTTCCAACCCCCTTTGGCTAGCTTTTAAATAGAAAATCAATTTAATTTTATTTAATTTTAAAATCTTAACTTTTAAAAATATTTAATTTAATTTTTGATTTAGAAATTATATGGATTCAATTCATAAATTTTAAAATTAATGAAATTTAATTTATTTTAAATCTTAAAAATTTTAATTCAATTTAATAACAAAAACAGACCCTAAACTTCTTCGCCATGCCTTCGTACTTTCTTTTAATGCCTTTTACTAAAAAGTTCTATGAAATAATCCAAATCTTTACATGTTTTTATTTTTAAATTCTCAAAAAAAATAATAAAAAATATTTATAATATTCCATTGGAATATATTCTATCTAATATTCATGTGGAATTTCTTTTATGATCGAGTCCAATAAAACTGATTATAAAAATATGATAAATGAAAGGAAGTTATTGAAAAATATAAATAGATATTATTGAGTTTGATCATAAAATACAAAGTTGACATTATAGAAGAAGAGAAGACTGGATGGGCATGAAGCACGCAACTATCATCAACCTTTTGAATTCATTCTTTTACTTGCCTATTCTCCCTTTCATTCATTCACCTCTATTCTTACCTTTATTTATTCTATTTAAAATTAATTATTTCTATTATTTATTTATTTACTTATTTATTTATTAAATGTGCCCTTATTTTTTTCATTATATATTATATAATTCAAACCATTAATACCATAAAATAATAAACACTTGAAATATATTTTATTTGCATATGTACAAACATAAATTGAAAATATTTAAAATATAATTTTAAAGTTGAATTATTTATAATTTTAATGGAATAAAAATTTGTTAATTTTAGTGGATTAAATTTGTTTTTTTAATGAAAATAACAATATTAAAATTATTATTTTTTACATTTTGAAATAACTTTAAAATTTTTAAATTAATATAAATAAATAATAAAGAATTAATAATATAAAATATTTCAGTTAAAATCTTAAGATTATTAATTAATTAAATGTGAAAATATGATTCTATAAATTAAAATGTCATAATTTATTGATTTTAAAATGAAATTTTAAATGATAGTAATAATAATAATAATTTTTTTAAAAAAAAAATTATATTATAAAAGTAATATATATAATAATATAATTCTATCTAATCTTTCACATTGAAACAAAAACTATAGCCTAATTTGTTATAAGGAATCACGTAAAGATGTTATATTGTGTGAATGATAAAATCAGAAGTAAAATCTTAATCTACCATTGGGAATAGACATAGCTTTATAATTTAGGTAGTGAAATAAAATATTTACAACTACTCATAAAAAGGTTATATAATATATAGTCGTATAAAAAAACCAGTTCACTTGAATTAAAAAGGATATGGGATTTGGCACCTTTTTATTCTTTCCTTGCCTCGCAGATTTGGCCCGACTTTTTGCATGCCCAAAAGAAAATTAATTAATAATCCTTAACCATCCATTTTTCGTGCCAACATTCCCATTTATATCGCCCCCACTGTGCTCCCTCATTTCTCCATCCCCCCTTCCTAAATATCATATCCTTCCCTGCCATTTTGGCTTGCTCTGACCTGCCAAGAGCATATGGGTGACGTTGCTTGTACTGATGGGTTTCGTAATGGGACAAACGCAAAAGGGCATTCATCTCCAAATGGATATAGGAAGAGTTGCTGGTATGAAGAAGAGATTGAAGAAAACTTACGATGGTGTTTTGCTCTCAATAGGTAAATTTGCATATGCATATGAACCATGTCTAGTCTAGTGCTGTTCTAACTTTCTTTCAAGCCAAAAGGGGTGTTCCTGTATGATGTTTCTTTCTCCCTCTTTCTTCGTTCATTCATTAGTTTCCTTTTACGACCCAACTTCTTTACTTTGGTTATTCGGTGATCTTATCTGGCGGCGGATTTTGCGGCAAATATGTCTTCCTGTTGTCAAACACTCTAATTTAGAAGACAATAGAGCTAATCGGCCAGTAACTAAATATATATTGCAAGCAAAAAGGCCTGGTCACTAAAAAGACAGGCAAACATTCATTAAAGAAATGGAATGACCAAGTGCTTTTCCTTTTTTACCATTTTCGGAAGTATTTTTAATATATTGTTTGAACAACTTTAATGCCATTTCAACTATGTATATAGCCAATCTCATCATCATTCTGTAAATTTATAATTGTTGCTATTGCAGCATTTTGCATACAGGAACTTCTCGGTATCAGGATATAGCCCTCTTGGACACAAAGCCATTCGGAAAGGTTCGTGCCAAGAACAAGCAAATTGCCTCGCACCTGAATTTTCCAGTTTCTACTTTCAGCAAGTAAAAGCAAAATTCATTTCATGTAATATAACTCTTTTATTCAATCCACAGGCTTTAGTCATAGATGGAAAGCTTCAAAGTGCAGAAGTGGATGAATTCATCTACCATGAATCCCTTGTTCATCCTCCACTCCTTCATCATCCCAAGTATATATTTCTTCTTCCTTTGCATTAAATATTATCATTAATTTCCATGCGTTCCTTTGAAAGAAAATTATTTTTATTTTTATTTTGATAGAAGTTGCTGAAATAGGTTTTTATTGTAATTGATTTTAGTCCAAAGACCATCTTCATCATGGGAGGAGGTGAAGGTTCCACCGCAAGAGAAATACTGAGAAATAGAACTGTGGAGAAAGTCGTCATGTGTGACATTGATGAGGTAATTTCCTTGTCTTTTTTTTTCTTTCTTTTTTGTCTATATTAACTACTATTATCGGCTTGTCCGAAATAACTTTATGGAAGAAAAATGACAATGGCCAACTTGTCATCATCATTATGTTTCCTTCTGAGTTGTTTTCTACGTCAAATGTGGATGAATATCAATCTATTTTCGTCTTTTTCCTGCTCCAATAGCTTCTGGGTTTGATCAACATGTCCCTAACACAACAATTATTATTCATAATGATCTACATAAAAATATGTAACCTTTTGCTTGTAATTTAATGGAGCAGGAGGTGGTAGATTTCTGCAAGGCTTACCTGGCTGTGAATAGAGAAGCATATTGTGATCCAAGACTGGAAATCGTCATCAATGACGCCAGGTTTCATATTTCCTTTTCTTTTTTCCGATAATAACACAGGTTCACTGTTCCATTTAGAAGAATGAAATAAAGATGATGATATTCCGCTGGCAGGAATGAGCTTGAAGGCAGGAAAGAATGCTATGATGTGATTATAGGAGACTTGGCAGACCCAATAGAAGGAGGCCCATGTTACAAACTCTACACGAAAACCTTCTACGAGTTCACTGTCAAACCAAGACTCCACCATGGTGGGATTTTTGTCACACAGGTATCTATATCCGATCTTCGTTTTCAACCTGTAACTGATAAACAGGGAAGAATTTAACAAGCTAACGATAATGTCCATATTATAATTTTCGCAGGCTGGACCAGCTGGAATATTCAGCCATACAGAAGTGTTCTCTTGTATCTACAACACTTTAAGGCAGGTCTTCAAATGTAAGTACCAAATTAATTTTAATTATACTGGGAAACCGATTTTGTGCACATTAACAGAGATGAGCCCGATTAAATGCAGATGTGGTGCCTTATTCAGCTCACATTCCTTCCTATGCCGATACTTGGGGATGGGTCATGGTAATTGCACAAATCTGCCTGGATAGAACCTTTGTTTTGTATCATAGCTGAAAAAACATGAGGATCTAAGGAATTATTGGAAATTGTGACAGGCTTCAGATTGTCCATTAACCCTGAATTCTGATGAACTAGACGTGAGAATAAAGCAAAGAATCAAAGGGGAGAACAGGTACCTGGATGGTAAAACATTTTCATCTGCCTCTACCTTGAGCAAAGCAGTTCGCAAATCGTAAGTCGCACAAACTAAAAACTCATAGCAATCGTTAAGCAATGATTAATTAACTAGTTAATGTATATGTTACTGGCAGATTGGACAAAGAAACTCACGTATACACGGAAGGAAGTGCAAGATTCATATATGGGCATGGAAAGCAAGATCATGCTTAATAGAATCAACAGAAAGGAGCCCCTGCCAAAAGCACAATGATCATTTAAGAACGCAAAAAGGGAACAAATAAATCTTGAATTTCTTTGTTTTTGTTTTTGTTTTTGTTTTTTGCTAGTCCCTTTTTGGGTTTCACTATATGTTTACTTTATCCTCCAAGCATGAACTCTTTTCTTCCTTGTTTGCATGTGTAGTTATCTACATGATGGTAAGAGAATGGAAATGGACCCCCTCGTTTGTGTTTCTATATGTGCTCTTCTTATTCCGATTCATTTCTGAAAGTCCTGTAAATTATGTTAGAATATTTTAATATGATGACACAACAATTAAATCCAAAACAATACAAATGCATGTATATATATATGTAATTTTTAAACATGCATATAAATATCTTAATAATACGTACAAATAAATATGCATTAAAATGATAAACTTGACGTAAGAATGAAAGCATGAGGCGTATGAAACCGGAAGGCCTCATTATGAGACTTGTTTTTTTAATACGAAGACAGCAAAAAAGGTCATTAATATGAGTATTAGAGGATTAATTAAGGGAGATTTTGCATTAAGATTAGTAGGAAAATATCATATTAAAATAAACCCAACCCCTTTCCCTTCCCTAAATAATATGTACAATATCATTATATCACCTTATCGCATCTGCTGCTCACATCATTCTAATTTTGTTTTTATTATCATTTTTATATTTATTGTTTACCCTTTTTATTAACTCTAAATATTATTTTTATTTTTTAGATTATCCATTATTATGATTCTAATATTAATTAGTATTTAGAAATCTACGTCACATTTTATTTAAAAGTTACTTTAACTGTTTTTTCATTTTTTTAAATTATTTTAAAAACATCTTGAGGACATTGAGAAGCCCAACAACAAAGCTCTGTCAAAGTATTCAAATCCTTAATGTATTTTTCAATAATATTATTCAAGATTCTTAAAATATTCTTCAAATTCATCAATATATTCTTCCTCCTGATAAAGTTTGATTCAATATAAAATCTTTAAAATTCCTTAAATCATATTTTTCTTTCGATCAAATTTAATTTAATATCAAATTACAAAAACCTTTAAATCAAATTATTATTTTGATATTCAAATTATAAAAATTTAATGTTAAATATTGTATTTCAACTTTAAATTAATAAAGTTTATTTACTATTCGATTTTCTGTTTAATTTTTTTATTTTCAGATTTTTGCAGTATATAAATTTTATCAAAATAATTATTTTTTTAACATTTTAATTTTAGAATGTCACATAAATAATTAATTACTGACAAACTAATAACTAATTGTTGTTCATCTCAAATAATTATCTATTTTCTTTAAATAAAATTCACATTTATTTAAAATTTTTAAACCATAATTCTTAAAAATATAATTTTTATTTATTTTGTCACATCCTCATTTTTAGCGCAAAAGTAATTCATAATTCAGGAAATTTAAATTAGCCCCTCTATGATCGAAATAGAGTGATGAAGTGGAATAATAGTTAAATTATGTCGGGATGAGGAAATGATGAGAAGATGATTTTAGAATAAGTTCATTGAACATGTAAAATTAAATCGAGCGATAATTTACATGTGTATCTAGGTAAAATATTATTGTAAGTATGAAAATGCATATGATTGAGGAATAAAGTTAAATTATGAATTTATATGGAGAATACATACTTTATAAAGTAAGGATTGATTAAGGATCGTATAAATCACGTCCTGCAATACGTGAGCTTAAATGTATTTAGAAATTCATGATTATATGAAATTTCTATGATAATAATGTGATTATGGTATGAAATAGTGAGTATGATAATTAGAAATGCAATTTAAGTTTGAAAAAGGGGTATTTCATTTTTTGACGCAAACCCCTAATTGGATGGAAAACGGCACTTAAACTTCGTCTTAGAGTTATATACGTTGAATTTTAAGAAAACGTTTTGACTTTTGAGCTCACGTTAACTTTTTCTAGCCATAGGTGAATTTTGAAATTTTTGGTATAAAAATTATTTATGACGTCATAATTGCGTATTAATGACGCAAGCGAGTAAAAATTTGGAATTTGTCTTAGAAATTAAGTAAAAATCATTTAGTATGTTATGATTCAAGAATTATGATTTAGTGAAGTATTATGATTTTATTTAGAAACATATTTGTTTTATAATAAACCTATTTCTAATTAAATAGGTTTATCATTTATATATAGTGGATATATAAATTTATGAGGAGTAAATTATTAGAATAAGAAATGAATAGATTAAGAAAAGAAGTGAAAAAAAAATTAAATTAAATTAATTAAGTAGATTTTGGAGTTTGAGATTTGATGGAAAATAAATAAATAAGTAATTTAGATTTAATGGTGGATTTTATGGAAAATAGAGTATAGAAAATGTCAAATGAGAAGCTATACGTATGGGCTTACGTATGTAGTTGTTGGGCAGATGTTTTATTTTTCATTAAGGGGCAATTGGACAAAGTAATTAAAATTGGATGCCCTACTTATCTCCTTTGCTTCCTTAGCCGTCCCACCTTCTCCTTCTTCTCCTTCGATGTCTTCTTCTCCTTTCTTTATCTGTCGAATCTGTTTTCTTATTTTGTCAAAGGCCGAACCAACTGCATTAAGTGTTCTTGTCATTCTCTAATTACCACTTTTCTGATTTCCTTCTTTTGTTCTGATAAAAGCCGAAGCTCCTCAAATCGGCTTTGGAAAATGCCTAATGTTGTCTCTAATAATCAGCTACTTCTCTTATTTTGTTTTTAAGAAGCTGATTTTCGTGTTACATTAGAAATTGTTGCTGCGGTTTTTGGGTTCATAGAAGCTTCGAATTCATTTGAAGTTTCAATTTGTTCTCCTTCTTTTCTACGAATTTAGAAGAAGCCGAAGATACAACCATTGTTTCAGGTTGTTTTCTTTTTAGTTGGACCAAAGCATTTGTTGATTAATTGTCTTAAGGTAATGGAAATCATTTTTGTTTATGTTGATTGTGGCTTCGGAAAATCAAACCGAGACATTTTCTTAGCTCTAACTTAGTTTGTTTTGTTGTTTTAGTTTTGGAATAATTTTTAGAGCAGAGTGGCGTGGGTTCTGTGGTTACCGAATTGGAATTGGAGTAGGTTTCGGTTGGATTGATGCAAAGAAGGCGATATTAGGTTCTTTGTTGTTCTTTGCTATTCGACAGGTGAGTTTGTGGTGATAGACGTTATAGCTTGTGGATAGTTAGTTTGGCCAAATGATGCTAGCTGAAGTTGATTTAATTTGATAAGGTTTGTGATGAGCCTATGATTTGATTTTTGAAAAGTTATTTAGCAAAAATTCTATTAGTTGTATACGGCTTATGATTTTCTTCTTTGAAACCCGAATGGAGTTTGGAACTCTTTTGTTTTGTTAATGAATTTGGTTGGCTTGATTCGAATTGTGGCTGAAAGTATATATACTGCAACTGTTACTTTCTTTTTAGTTTGGCCGAATAAGTTGTTTTAGAATTGGGTTGATTCGATTATTGTGTTGATGCTTTGTTTTCATAGAAATGTTGAGTTGAGTGTCGGCAGAGTATTTGCTTGGTAAGGATTACCGAATTGGTGGTGTCCAAATTTGCTGAATGGGTTTTTATGAAATAGTCATGAGAACTTGATTTTAATTATAGATAAAAATGGACAAAGAATGGGGAGAAGTAATTCGGTTTGTTTTATTATTAACCGAAAATATTTGAGTATAATATGTTAATGGGTTTATGAAATATGTATGTTTAAATATGTATATTGGTAATATGGTAAGAATGTGACTTTATCAAATTAAGTGATCCATATTTGATAGAAATGTTTATATCTATAAATATATATATTGATTCATGACATGTAAGACTTGGTTGAATATGCTATTTATTAAGTTCTAAGAGGTTGGTAATGGGTAAAATGAATTTCTTAAAACAAGGATCTATTAGAAATTCTTTTAAAATCATAATAAAATGGTAAATATTGGATTGATAAATTTTATTGAGAAATGTATATATATATATTTAGAAAGTCTTTCAATAAAGGGATAATATTAAATGTATTCTTTATTTAATGAAATTGTTTTTTTTTAAATATATGAGTGAGTGATATGTGATTAAATAATTTTCTCAACTATAAGTATTCAATAAGTTTCTTTTAAAATTATAGAAGAGTTTAATTTGCAAAACCTTTACATATGTATTTAATTGGTTTTTCAAATATTAAATTTATGGTTTTATAAATTTTAATGGTTATTGAGTTAATAAAAATGTTTATTTGATTTATTTAAAAGGTTTCAAAATTTGTAAATTTATTTATTAACAAATACGATAAGATAAATTATATTTACAATTAAGATTAATTTTTGAGTAGAGTATGTAATTATATAAAATGGATTTATTCAATAAAGTGTTATTCTTCAGAACATATTTCATATTACTTTTAAATTAAATTGGGTTTCAAGAAATTCAAGTTGAATTTTCATTTATAAATAGTCATAATAGAATGGATATTTACATTATGTTAAAGCTTTTGGATTCATTTAATGAAGTAAGACATGTTTTATAACCTTTGTAAATTAAGTATATAAGAAATCGATTTGTTTAATTAAAGGAATTTCTTATATGGTCATATTTTAATTTTTACGAATTGGTTATTTTAAATTTCGTAGTTTCGAATTTTGACATATAAGAAGTTATGTTGATTAATGGATATTATTTCAGCAATTATTTTTAATACCATTAAAAGGATAAAATTTTGAAGAAAAATATGTATGCTTACCATGATAAATTGATTTTATATAGAAGATATGGTACGATAGATTTTTATAAATGACATATGATGAAAATTTAGTAATTTTAAATAAATTATTTATTAAATGATTCTGTTAAAGGTGTGTTTTAATATATGTTCAGAATAGTAAAATAATGTTGGTATAATTCGAAAGATAGAATTAAATTAAATTATGAGTAGTGATCACTTAAATTTCTAATAAGCAAATTATTATTATGAATTTTTAAATAGGTCAATCAAAGGAAAATATTCACGCGTATATCGATGATTAAAAATCAGGGAAACGGCAAACCAGGTTTGTGCTTTTAGCTGACTCCTATTTTTCTGGATCAGCAGGTAAGTATTAACTTACCTAAAATCTTTAAACATGTGATTACATGTTTCACCTTTTATTTTTATATGAATAATTTAATTAAAGTTAAGTTTTATAAGAAATTATTAAGGATTAGATGTAACATATCATGGTATTTGTGTTCATTAGATACGATATGTTATGATGATATAACATACATGAGCATATGATATTAATAAACTTACGTGATGATGAAATTATGAAATGACTTATTAGTAACGACATAATAATAAGAGATGATATGATTAATTATGACTTTCTTTATTAAAGTTGATATTTAATAATAAAAAGAAAACTAGTTATGTATTAATCAATTATGTGATAGTATAAATTTATAGATTAGCATATAGGCTAAATTAAATGATTAATTGGAGCAAGAATTATATTGTTAATATTAGATCATGAGGTTCTATTTGGATGAATGAAATAAAATAATAGGATTTTATTTATGATGATATTATCATATTATGATTAAGATTGATAGTTAATAA
>CANYBF011864360.1:0-10870 GCA_948192965.1 Dalechampia spathulata | reverse complement strand
CCAACTAAAATGGTAAAATCAATTTTGGAAACTCATAGAATAGATCTCCACCACCCGAACCCAATCTCTGAAGGGTTTAACTAGCACTCATGCTATGGGTCGGTTGGACCAATCCGGAACCATCCGGTGGCGACTCCCTTACAACTTTTTCGAGTCTGTATCATTCCCTAAGGGAACCCCTTAGGAAGACTGTGCTTTCGCTCCAAGTACGGTCCTTGGTCCGTGACTTTTGCAAGCCTTACTCTGGGCCCTGGCAGAAAATGGCGCTCACAATAAGCTTAATCCTTCTATAACTGCATTATAAAATAGAGTATAGCTTTTTAGAAATTATTGAGATATGTGATGTGTGTAAATTCAAATATAAAATAATGAGGAAATGATTAAGGGAAAAAGAAAAGAAAAATAATAAGCTGGCAAGGGTAAAAAGACTAACTATTCCGTTATCACTAGGGGTGCCCAAAATTGGTCTTAATGATATGATCAATGCTAGTAGCCATTCAAGCATAGGTAGAATGTTAAGTAACCAAGGATCATCGCCAAAAGCTTGGGATACTCGAGCTAAAAAACCTACCTCTCGAACAAGAGTCAAATTGAAACTCAAAGTAAAAAAAAAAGAAGAAAAAAATATAACCTTATGATCCTCAAATCAAGGCAAGTTTAAAGAATTACTCACACTTCATGTCTAAGCAAAAGATGGGGAGTTGTATTGTGTTTGATATTGTAATTGTGTAAATGATTGAGCTTGATTATCTAAGTTAAATGCTTTTAGTTTTTCAATAACTAATAAATTGCTAATTTTATGACAAAGTTATATAAAGAGGAGTGATTACTAGTTAAGGATGTCCAAACTAATGGATGTAAATTGCTATATCATGAGTATATCACAATTTCTTTGTTGTGTAAGTTTTATTTCTTTTATTTTGCTTAAGGATAAGTAAAGATTTAAGTGTGGGGATGTTGATGTATGTTAATTTGCATGCTTGTTTAGTTATTTGTAGTTAGTGTTTGATGTTCATTTTATTATGTTTTTGCTTTGATTTAGTAGAATTTTGATGAGTTTGTTGAGTGTGTAGTGTTAGAGAAGAAACATAGAAGAAATGAAGCATTTGGGACTTCAAGGAGTAATCATGATCATGATAAAAGTTATGTTAAGAGGAAAAAGGAGCCAAGTCAAGTCACGATCGTGACAGAAGGAAGAGAACCTGAGCACCATCAAACAAGCAAGTCATGATCGTGACTTGCAAAGTCATGATCATGACTTCTCAATTATGAGGCATTTAAAGCACAAAATCTGTAGAAGATTGAGGGGGAAAATGGGATCCATGGGGGGAACAAAAACAAAAAGCTTTAATGGAGACCTCATGGGCAAAGAAATCAACAAGATGGGCAAGAATATAAACAAATTAAAGTTAAAGCTAGAGGACCCTCACTCAAAGCATAAAAGGAGGATGGCATCTAGGGTTGAGAAGAGACCATATGCAGAAAACAATAGTCTAGTCCTTAGGGCAAACTTTTGTATAGTGTTCTTCTTTGTTCCTAATTTCTTCTTGTATTTTCTCTTTAACCATGAGTGGCTAAGTACTTTTGTAGGATTTGATCTCTGACTCCCTTGTTGGGATAATTGATTGTGCTTTGTTAACATTGTTACGAATGTTTAATTTTAAAGTTTGATTTTGGAAACAAAGCCTTTGCTTTATGATTGCAACAAGAGTTGGATTATAGAATGCTTGTTCATTGAGAGATGTTCAATTCTAAAGGTTAGTTTTCTAAATGATTACTTAAGTTCTGTGATTGCAACGAGAGTTGGATTGTGGAAAGCTTATTGATTTTGGTTAGGTCGATGTATGAGAAAGATCTACATACTCATAATTCCTGTATGATTGCTAGATAGTTCTATAATTAGAGGACGTTGATTGTGACTAAGGAATTCTAAATATTAGAGTGAGATTTAGCTGATTTCGCCTTGAGAGAGGGTTTTCAATACTGTAGGATATCTTGGGTAGTAATAAGCACATGACTATCATCCTAGTTTGGTGATGATGATCTCAAGTCCTATGTTCCTTATCATCTGTGTTATCTTCTTACTTTTGAATCCATTTCACTTCTTTATGCATTCCCTTTAATAATTGCTTACTTCCAAACACCAACCCATTATCTTCGCTTAAACAAATCAGAAATCCAAGTAGTCATAGATAAACCAATAAATCCTTGTGGGATCAATATCTTACTACAGCAATCTGTATACTTGCAGTGAAGTAGTGAATAAAATTACTATCATTTCAGGGACAATCAAAACTCTATATCAAAATTGTTTGGCTTTGTTGATATGGTTGATATAGATCATAAATCTAAAGAAGTCATATATTGGCTCTTTCTTCTTTGATATTAGGCTTTATTATTATGACTAGATGGTCCAAAAGAACTAGGCTTTATTATCTTTAAAGTTAAGAGGATTGATTTTATGACTTGTTGCTATATGATTTTATAATCTTCAGTAGATTGAATGATTGCTAAGAGAGCTTGACAATAAGCCTTTTGAACTTCAAAAGTGCTATCAATCATTGGTGTTTATGCTTTATTTCTAGTAGCAAACCAATTCTTTATAGTACAGTTACAGGTGTTATTTTGAAAGCCCTCTATCATTTTTACATCATGCTTGCTTAAAATCAAGGGTAAGTTATGATTTATACAAAATTTTGAAATACCATTGATAAATCCAAGGGATAAAGAAAGTCATACAAAAGAGAATAAATGGTGATCTTTTTTTTCATATACAAAGGGTTGAAAATTGGCTTCAAATATTAGAATGTTATTAATACATCTAATGGTAAAATATTATCATGATTGATCGCTGATTAGATGACAATAATTTTAATTACTACTTTACTGCAAGCATACAGGTAATTGTAGTAAGCTATCGATCCCATGAGGATTTGTGCCTATCCACCACTACTCAGATTTCTCATTTGTTTAAGCAACACTAATGGTTTGGTAATTGAAAGTGGACTGTTACAAAGGTAAGTGTTTAAAAGAATAGAAACAGGATAAAAAATACAAGATAAACTATGACAAGAACATAGGACTTGAAATCATCATCACCAAGCTAGGATAACTGTCGTGTGCTTATTACTACCTAAGATTTCCAACAGCATTGATAACCCTATCTTGAGGTAGAACCAACTAAATTTCTTACTAATATCGGATTCACTTAGTCACTATCGTGGTCCTCTAATTAGGGAAACTATCAAGCAATCATACAAGAATTAGGAACATGTAGATCTCTCATACATATTTACCTAACCAGAATGAGTAAGCATTCCATAACTCAACTCTCGCTGCAATTACAGAGCATAAGAACTCAATTAGAAAGCTAATCTTTAGAATTGAACATCTCTCAATGAACAAGCATTCCACAATCCAACTCTTGTTGCAATCATAAAGCAGAGATTTCATTTCTAACATCAATCTTTAAAATTAAACATTTCATTTCTAACATCAATCTTTAAAATTAAACATTCACAGTAATGTTTGAAGCAAACACAAATAGTTATTCCTAGCAAGGGAATTCAGAAATCAAATCCTACAAAGAGTACTTAGCCACTCATGGCTAAGGGAAGAATACAAGAAGAATAAAAAATAAAAGGAGAACACTATACAAAATATTGCTTTCCGAAGGTGTGTTTTTGTCCACCTCTCCTTAGCCTTTTACTCTCCTTTTAAAACCCTAGCTACCATTTTCCTTGCTGTCTTTGAGTGGGGCTCCTCCATCCTTATCTTTAAATTGTTTATGTTTTTTCCCATCTTGTGGATTCCATTGCTTATGAGATCTCCATTAACACTTTTTGTTTTTTTCCTCTCATGGATCCCATTCTTCCCTTTGAGTTAACTGCAAGATTCATGCTTTAAAAGGCCAATAATTGTAGGTCCACGATTGTGGAGTTGAAGTCCATGATTGTGGCTTTTTTTCAGTAGCTTTTCTTCCTTATTTACCTTGACTCCATGATCATGGAGTTGAAGTCTACAATCATGGAAAGTTCCAGTAGGTCTTAGACAAGTCCTCCATGGCTTCCATAATCATGGAGTTGAAGTCCATGATCATGGAAAGTTTCAGTAGTTTCCTTCTTCCTTGGCTTGTCTGCCATGACCGTGGTAATGAGCTCCACGATCGTGGAGTGACTTCTTCATGCACAAAACTCCTTGAATCTTCTTATTTGTTATTCTAAGGCTACACACTTAATATACACATCAAATTCTACTAAAAACATAATAAATAAAGTAAAATATAATAAGATTGATGCACAATTATAACCTAAAAACACCTGAAATCTAATGCATGATGGCATACATCAATGATTTCTAAAATAATACCACTAGTTTATAAATCATAGAGGAATATTATGAGTTTCGATATTGGTGTCAAAATAAAAAAAACCATGAATGGGTATACGAAGGATTTTAGATAAAAAGGACTTTTGACCAGACATCAACATAGTCTTAATAGCTATAGGAGGTTGTAGTGGTTTTAGATGAAAAGAAGGTGGTCATAAATCTTATAGGTTCATATAATGGTTTTCTCCAGCTTGAATGGTGGATAATGTTTTTTATTTGCATTAAAGAATATGAAATAATATTTTCATTTTTAGAGTCAAAATTGTGCTTTATTTTAACATATTCAGTTTCCTTAAGAATAACAAAGTAATATTCTTAAGGTTTTTGATAAATTAGTTGGTTTAAAATATCAAGTTTTTGGGTATACAATTCTTATTATTTCTCATGGATTATTGGGTAATCCATTCTTAATTACAAGTTCTATATTTGAAAAAGATATATGAAACCACTAAGATTTCATTGGAAAATTTGAAGATATAGATTGTAGTCGTTGATTTACTTTTACCAAAGGTTTAAAATCAGTTTTTGATACGATTTTTAAGGAAGAAGATTCTCCAGTCCTTAGTTTTATAAATGATATTAGGGTTTTACTTATAGGCTATTGAGCCTTAACATTGATATCCTTTATAGTTTGGAGTATCTCTAGAGAATGGGCAAATTGTGCTACCAAATTCATTATATTCTGAGCTTTAGCATCATCCTCTTCTTAGATGACATCAATCTATGACTTTATTAATTTAGAACCAGGATTTTCTATGTCTTCTGAGTGGTTAGAATAGGTTTAGAGGGTAAATTGGTGCTACTAGAACTATTTTTACTGGAATTGGACTTTAACTTTTCTTTAGGTTTATTGGCTTTCTTCTTTCTATTTCTGATCTTTTATATGAAGCAATTCTTGTGTTTTAAAAATTAGGAATACTATTGTTTTTTTCCTTTAATATATTTAATATCAAAATAAAAAATACTTTATATTATTTATCATCGTGTAAAAATCTACTTTGATTCAAGATTTTTCATATCCTTTTACGGAACCTCTTTTACAAATTTATAATCAATACATAGTAAAAACTTTTGATTTTATAAATCAAATTGAAATATGGAAATACATATGATAATACTTAAAATTTCTTTCTTAATTGTAGAATAATTCATTTGAGTAGTATTCCAATATCCTTAAGTGAATTGAATAATACATTCTTTATAATTTTTTATTTGTTTTAAGATACCTTCATATCCTATATCAGATGCATCTGTTTCTACAATCTTTAGAGCTATGAGATCTAGGATATATAGACAAGAAATTGACTTTATTAATATTTTTATTTGCTGAATAATATTAGTATGAGTTCTAGTCCAAGATTTTGGATTTTTCTTAAGTTGGTCATGTAAAAGTTTTATTAATTTATTTAAATTTGGATAAAAGTCTATACATAGTTTAAACATCCTAGGAATTTCTGATTTCATTAGGAAAATTTTCACTAAAAGATAAATTTCTTTCAACAGGTTATGTTATTCCTTTATTTATATTATGTCTTAAAAGTTTAACTTTAGTTTGAAATAGAGATATTTTAGTTTTAGTTAGGACTAACTCATTCCTTTTAACAATCATAAAAAAATATTTTTAAGTGTTTAATATGTTTATCTATATTTGTACTAAAAATTAATACAACAACAATATAGACAACATAAAATTTTATGTAAGGATTGAATGTATTATTCATTATTCTTTGAAATTTTAATGGTGCATTTTTTAAACCAAAAAGCATAACATTCCACTCATATTATCCAAAAGGGACTGCAAAGGAAGTTTTATATCTATCTTTAAGGTGAATCCTTATTTGCCAAAATCTATATTTCTTATCAAATTTAGAAAATATGCTTGTATTGTATAATTAATTTAATAATTTTTTTATTTGGTATTGGGTATTTAATCCATTTTAAGGCTTTTTTTAATGGTTTATAGTTTATTACTAATCTAGGTGCTTTTCTTTCTATTTCTGAGGCTTTATTAACATAAAATATAACATAAGACTAGTGATTTCTAGATTTATAAATTAAATTTTTAGTTTCTAGATTAGATATTTTTTTGCAAACTTCAATCATATTTGGGGACATTTGTATAGGTCTAGCTTGTTATATCTTTTTCACTAAATCCTTCTTCATAAGGTAAATCAATCATATGTTCTTTTATATCCTAAAACATATTGGGGAGGTCTGTGCATAATTCTTTTTCAATTTGGGTTTTTATTTGTTCTATTTTTATTTTTACTAAGTTTATTTCTAGTGGTTTATTTATTCTTTGTGTATTTAAGTTACCTTTAAGGTTGCAAAAATATTCTATTTTGACCTTAACTATACAATTTATTTCTAATTATGTATCATACAAGATCATAATAAATTACAACTTTTTCTTCTAGGTTTTTCTATAAATGAAAATTTTATTTTTCTATTTTTAAATTTTAAGCTTATACCATCCTCTTTTATAGTGTCAGGAGTAATTAGATTCATGAATGATGTTCCTAAAATTACCATATGATGTATATCTTTTGTTAATATGAGTATATTTTTTTAATTCTAGGTTATTATTAATGATAAAAGCTTCAATTTTACCTATGATTTATAATTTACATTAAGTAGCCATAGTTAATTTTTCACTAGTTTCATTACAAAATCTATTAGATACTAGATTAGATATATAATTTAAGTTAGTTCTAGTGTTAAATAATGCAATATTATCTATCATGTAGTCTTATGAAAACTTTATCCTAATTGATATCGAGTATTTTTGAGAGGTTATTTCATGTAATACAACTATAAAATTCCTATCTTTTATTATAGTACTAACATCATTCTCTTCAAAATCATTTTCAGAAGAACTATCCGTTATGACTTTATTTTATTTATTTTTTAAGGTTTGAAATATTTCTAAGTCTTTTTATTGTTTAATCTTTAATTCTCTCAATTATACCTTAATTTCTTTTATTTGCTTTTGTAGATCATTTATGGTTGGTTTAGTTGTGATTTGTTTATTTTTATTTAATATTATTATTAAGTCATAGGTTTGTGATTGTATGCCTAATTTTTTAGGTATTTTAAGACTATTATTGCTGTTATCAAAATCATCTAGTAATTTGTTCAAAAATTTTTCTTTCATTTTAGTTTGCCTAACTCTACACCTGTTGCATACACGGGTCTCCGCTCGCTTACTTCCTATAGTAAGCATGACTTGCTTTTATTTTTATCGATTCTTTGCTACCCCCAATCCAACATTATTAGGTGAAAATAAGATAGATGGCTGAGAGTCACAAGATTTTGAAAGCATCACATCTAATAACTTCAATATCTATTAGTCAACAAAATTAAAGAAAAAGTTTACTAATTATAATAAAGACTATTGTTGTATATAAAAAATGTCATTTATGCTAATGTTAACAGTTTTAATGTTTGATGTGTTAATATAAAAAATGCTCATGTTCATGCATAATGCAATTAGAATACACATCACAAATATAAGTAAAACTATTTTGTATTGCATTAAACTTTGAAGGGATTACATCATCATCAAAGAGTACAAAGAGCGATGTCTTAGTAGACCTTCTGAAGTAGCAAATCACCCATGTTCAAACTTTACAACTTGGCATCCAGTACAATAATTATGGTGGGCTCTGGCTCTAGGCAACCAGTGGTGAGATTGACAATATTACCAAAGATCTAGAAATCATTATTAGGGATGATGGTGGAAGAAGTGGCAGTTACCTTCTTAGACTCTAACAAGGCTGATAGGTCATAAACATCATAAAAAATGGTAACCTGTTCATCAAAGAAGTCTTCCAAGTTAGGCAACTCGGGAGCTTGGTCATACTAGGTTTCATCATAGACAAAGGCAACCAAATTACACTCTTCTGGCTTGTCTGAGGTATAAAGGTTAAACCCAATGTAGTATCCCTTCTCTCACATAGCTATAAAGATATTAAACTCCACCAAACCCTGCTGGTAATTGCCTAGACCTTTGCTAGGTACATAGATCATGTTAAGAATCATCTTCTTTATAGTAGGGCTCAATTAGAATGAGTATAAATCAGGTTCTCTAATGATGATAATCTGAAAACCAGTCATAAGTAGGATATCTTCCTTGATGTAGGCTAAGGCAACCTCATTGTCAGTAACATTTGTAATAACACCTTCCTCATATGGAAACTTAATCTTTTAGTGCAAGGTGGATGGCACACCTCCCAGTGGATGGATCCATGGTTGGCCTAAAAACAACGTAAAAGATATTTAAATATTTAAAATAGTAAACTCCACCACTGATTTAATTAGCTTGATAGAGATAGTGCCAATGAAGGTGCTAGTAACCTCTCCCTTAGACTCATCATACACCCTAATTATAGTCTTAGATGGCTTTAAGTTTAAAGGCTGGATCTTGAGCTTGGAAAATACCTTGAGTGGGTAGACATTAATACCAAAACCATCATTCATCATGATACAAGGAGTGAAAAAATTCATGATATGTACCCTAATAAAAAGTGTCTTGTTGTGACGGATACCCTTAAATGGTAAATCTACATTAGAGAAGGTAATCATATTAGAATTTAACTTCTAGTTAACCAACTGACTCTTCATACTGAAAGTAAAAGTATATGGAAAGATTCTCATGTTGGAGAGTCCCTCGATGATAACTCATCAATGCTGCTGGGAGAATAACTCCAAGTCCCAGATGCTAATATTAGCTTGTGTCTTCTTCAACTACTTGATGATAACATTCATAGGCTAAGCAACCTCTTTACCCTTATCAATAGGTTGTGATGCTAGTGAAATACTTGGACCAGCCTCATCCATAATGGGTCTAGCCTTGGTTGGCTTCTTCAAAGCATCCAGCTTTCTCCCAAGATTGGGAGGAGTAAACACCTTACCATTCAGGTCATTTTACAAGATCGAGAGGATATCTTGTTAGCATATACTACTACTTAGGATCTTTAGGTTTTGGCTTGGCTGCCTTAAGAATCCCAGCCAACTTACCCTTCTTAGGTTTTTGAACACCTATCAATTTAGATTATTAGATTTCTAAGTAGTTACAAACTCATCCTTTGAACTATCATATCAAATGTCAATGGCATTAATATCAAACCCATTGCCAAGCCTAAAGCTAATAATGGGAAACTAAGCAATCTCCTCATTGCCAAGGGGAAAGAAAGAGTTGAGAACTAGGGATTTTGGAAACCCTAACTTGATTATGTAAGTGCAGTTGGTCTTATGGTAGTTAGGCAATAAGTTTATTTTGGTAGAGGGTTTGGACTTTTCAACATCTTCAAGCTTGCCTACGTCTATGAGGTCTTGAATGACCCACTTAAGAGAGCAACATTCATCAGTATTATGGCCATGATGTTGGTGGTAGTGATAGTGGCTTTTGGTGTCTATTGAGGTTAGGGTTAGTGTTTGGAAGTTTAACTTAAGTTGCTTAATGAGTTTGGCTTTACGAAGATGCTCAAAAACCTTAGAAAGCGGTATTCCATGATTCAAGTACCTCAATAACTAGGTAGTGTTTTGAAGTATGGAATTTGGTGATTGCAAGGCATTTATGTGTAAGGATTTGTAAGGTGTTTGGGTGTATGTGGTAGTTTTAGGTTTAAAGAAGGAATGCTCCTTCTTCTATAGGCCTTTAGTTTGCTTGATGCACTAGTAGATAGAGTAGATGTCCTCAAAAGTGTAAAATGTCTGATACTTCAACTTATCCTAATACAGTGGTAACGACCCTATGATAAGCTTGTTGATCATGTCTGACTCAAATGGATTTTATCTAACCAACACAACATTATCCATCTAACGACCAAAGTAGTCCATGAAAGACTCATACTATTGTGAGCGTCGGTTTCTGCCGGGGCCCAGAGCGAGGCTTGCGAAAGTCACGGACCGGGGACCGCACTTGGAGCAAAAGGCAGTCTTCCTAAGGGGTTGCCTTAGGGAATGATACGGACTTGAAAGAGTCACAAGGAGTGGCCACCGGATGGTTCCGGATTGGTCCAACCGACCCATAGCATGAGTGCTAGTTAAACCCTTCAGAGATTGGGTTCGGGTGGTGGAGATCTATTCTATGAGTTTCCAAAATCGATTTTACCATTTTAGTTGGATTTAATTATCCTAAGCATGCAAGCATAATTGTAAGCACACAGCGCATCATGTGAATTGGCGTTGCAAGGTTGCACATAGAATGACATATAAGGCTATATGGCATTTAGATGGCATAGCATCTGCATGTCATGTAATATAGCGATAAAAGTAACATGGCATATGCATGTCATGTGAGCATGTATGACATATCATATGCATGATATGGCAGTCCTAATATGTAAGTACATACTATGGTAAATAGCGGATGGCGTTATGCGTTTAACATTTTTGATTCATATTAGCGTTAGGCGTATAATGTATGTGATGCGTATGCATAAATGACATATCATATGCATGATATGTAATGATGGAT
>CANYBF011863632.1:0-34196 GCA_948192965.1 Dalechampia spathulata | reverse complement strand
TTTTCAAATTTAATAAGATATATATTAAACAAAAAATTATTTTATTATTTTTATTTATTAGATTAATCTTTATATCTATTTTTTATAAATTTTTAAAAGTAATATTTATCTTTATATAAATTTTAAAAAATAATATTTATCTTTTAATTAAAATTAAGAAAGTAATACTTATCTTCATGTAAATTTTAAAAAACAATATTTATCTTTCAATTATTAAAATTAAAAGGGGAGGGGTAGATTTGTATTTTCACTTCCCCCTCTTCCCACTTTTAATATATATATGATATATGATATAATTTCATTTTGTATTATATACAAATTAAGAAAATTAATAAATATTTAAATTTTTTATGTTATTTATTTGATCGTATAATTTTTATATTATAATTCATAAAATTATATTAATAAATGAAGAAAATCATTGATATTAAGTCTTAAATCCAATTATCATTTTAAGATATGTGAGTTGAAAACTTGAATATGTTGTTTTAAGAATTTAAAAATGAAAAGTACTCTTTGGTTTATAACAATTTGAAATGTAACATATTCTATTTTGGTTTTAAATATTTATAAGTTTAATAATGATAAATGATATATAAAATATAGAAATATTAAATTTTATAAATATTAAAAATGAAATATTTTTCAAATATCATCTTTTATATAGTATTTTAAATCTCATAAAAATGAAATATTATAATTGTATGATATTTTAAACTTGTTTCAATTAAATCATTTGGAAATATTTTATAAAATATGTTATTTTATTTGTAAAAATAAATATAATATATTTGCAATCTCTTGAATTTGATATATTTTTTTTTATTTTATCTCTTTTATTTTAATTTTTTCATTTTAACATCTCAACTTATTTTTTTTATATTTTAAACATCTAAAATTATTATAATTTTATCATATAAACTTCAGTTTCTATCATTAGATACTTCAATTTTACTTATCAAAGGTTAAAAATAATTAAATATAAAACATGTATTGCATATACCTTAAGTGAAAATAAATTAACAATAAATATTAAAAAGGATATGAATAAATAAGTTAAGATGTTAAAATGAAACAAATCAAAGGAGAAGAGGTAGAATGAAAAAATATATGAACTTGAAAGAGTCACATATATATTATATCATAAAATTAAGAA
The DNA here is from genome assembly GCA_948192965.1 of Dalechampia spathulata. Taxonomy (NCBI): domain Eukaryota; kingdom Viridiplantae; phylum Streptophyta; class Magnoliopsida; order Malpighiales; family Euphorbiaceae; genus Dalechampia; species Dalechampia spathulata. Next base: position 33,040 of record CANYBF011863632.1, on the reverse strand, counting down.
TGAAACATATCGTATTTCATAAAAATGTTATGTAGTTCAAATATCTCATTTTTGCAAGAGTTGAAATATCACCTAAAAAGTGATATTTTGAAATATCTTGTTTTTAACACTTGTCAGATTTAATATCTACATATTAAAATCCTATAAATCAAATACATCATATATATTTAATTCTCAAACTTTATAAATCAAATAAAATATTTCATTTCAAATTATCAAATCTCATTATGAATTTTTCTCTTAGCATTGAATAAAAAAATGCAAACAAAAATATGACAAAAAAATCCAAAAAGTCAGAGAGTGAAGCTTTGAAGACACACATGTATGCATTAAATTCTCATATTAAATATTTGGCAATAAATAAATAATTATAAAAATGATATTTTTAAAGGTATAACTTATTGATTGTGCTCTTCTACTTCCCAACAAATTTCTTAATGATCCCCAAAAGCTTCTTCAATATACCAAAAAAATTATATAAACATTCATAATAATGCTGCCAAAAAAATTAAGTTTTCTTCCTTTTTTCTTCATAATTCATCTAACAAATCAATCATATGATAATATTTTTAAATATTAATTAGATTTAACAGTAAAAAATAAAATGTATAGTAATAATTGGAATGAAAATTTATAAAAAAATTTTAAGGAAACAACAAGTTATGAATCAACTTATATTTTGATTATCATTATCCATTCAAATAAGTTTATTTTTTCTTCATAAGATGTATTTTTGATATAATTTAATAATCTGATTCAAATATTAACATGATATGTTGATAAAGTTGATGGCTGTAAAGGTATCTACAATAACTACTTATAATACTATACAAATTACAGGATTAGATGTATAAACAATAGTATTTTTTTTTATCCTAATCAGAAGAAAAAATAGTAAAAATTTAATATTCTTTCGTGCTTGATATGAATGAGACGAGAAGTTATTTGAAAGTAAAGATAAAAAAAACCTTACCTTCATGGTATGAAATATTAAAATATTAAATAATAATAACATGATAATTAGAATTTGATATAAGATGTTTCATGTCTAGTACATGATACATTCAATTAATTTATTAAAATATTCGATCTTTTGATTCAATATGTACACTCAATCATTATAAATATGAAATATTTTTTAATCATTATATTAAATATTTCATTAGGATTATATTAAATATTTATAAAATCCAAGCTCATTAACTTTAAATTTAAATGCACATTCAACACACATAAAATGATTATTCAAAATTAAATTCTACCCATCAATTTTATCATTTTTATTTTTACAAGATTCATATTTCTTAAAAAAGATAAAATTCACTGTGAAAAAAATTGCTCTATGAAAATGTTATTAATAGATGCACTTATAAATTGAAGCCTCAGGATCTAGAATTTTCTCGGCATGCATGTATTTTCCTTCCCCAATTTTCTCGTCTCCCAAACAGCTGTTTCCTTCACTGGAGAAGCTTAGTGAACGTGTCCCACATGAACAATACTCAGAATCACAAACTTTTTCAGACATATTTAATCTTTGATTTTGGATCACCATGGGGTCCACTTCCCAAAAATAAAACTTAATCGTGGCCCCCACATACCCGCGATCACTAATTAAAAAAAAATTTACAACAATCAGTCAAACCGTGGCCCACCGATGTTTCACTATATACGTCATCCCTTACGTCACTATCTACTACCCATCTCAATAGATTTGAAACTATCCGACCCGAGATTCTTATACGGGCCTGGTGAAACCCCATTTTCATCTTCAAATATCCCTTTTACCCCTCTTCTTCTTCTCCATATTCTGTAAACTCCGAACCCGATTGCACCAATCAAAATCAATATTGCCCCGCTCAAAATGCCCGCACCAATCCCAATTCCCCCTTCTTTTTTCTTCTCTGTACCCTTCCACACCTTAAAATAACCTGTTTTACTGTCATCACCCACACTCACCACGGTTTGGATCGGATAATCCACGAAGTAACAAAACCCGGACCCATTATTATATACCGTACCCCAACAGCTACAATTACTCTCGCATAAGCCTTCGCATTCTTCTATTGATGATGTCGTTTTGTAACTCATTAATTCTTTAAACGGCAAATCCACTCCATTTCTTCTCAAAATCGACACGTCGTTTTGTATTTTAGCTTCTCCAACGTTACAGAAGTCGCCGGTTAACTTAACTGGAATACACTGACCGGAACTCAAATATGTGTGGTTATTTAAACACGAACAACCCGACCCGGACCTGCACAAACTGTACGGACCGCAAGGGCTAGGCAATTGGCAAGTATCGGTGATTGCCTGATAATCCAATACCCAGTTGCTACCATCCCAGAAATAACCTTTGAGGTTACCGTCAAGTTCTATCCGGACGAAGAGGAACCGGCTGATACGCCGGTGATAACTGTTAAAAGCTTGAATATCAACCGGAGCTTTTTCATTTTGAAACATACCTAAATAACCATCATTTTCAACTCGTGCCAGTATCGGGCCGTTTCCTTCGACTATGACTGCTCTTGCTTCAAGCGCGTTGTGTTTCCAATACATCTGGTTCGAGTTCTGATCGAATTTGGAGTATAAAGCCATGAAAGTGTCCCCTAATCTCATGGAGTATAGGCCGTTTAACGAAACCAGAGACATATTATACGTTAAATTCTGGTTCTCTACGAGGGTATTTGTAGGAAAATCAAAACTTTGCCAGATGATCGCAGGAGAAGGATAAAGTTTTAGAATTTGCAGACTCGAGGTATTGAGAAGAGTAACTTTGTCACCTTGAGTTCCAGTTGACCATGATAACCCCGTCTTGGGATCAGATATTACAAGACTGCCATTGAAGAAGAGTTGAGTTCGATCCGACCATAGAGCCAAGGTTGTCGGGTTAGCTTGCCAAAGTGGTTCAACCGAAGGGAGATGAACAACAGTAAGAGCGAGTTGGGTTCGTTTGACTCGGAGAAATCCTAGCGAGAAATTGCCCGTCGAATCGTTTAAGATTGATTGAAACAAAGAAACCGAAGAATCCGGTGTAATTTTGAAGCCGCTGACAAGTTCTTGAGCAGTAACAGCAGCAGTACCGTACGGGCATCCAGACATGATTACAACGGCATATATCATGAACAGAAAAGGAGTTAGGGGTTTGATAAGAGTTTCCATTTTGGAAGAAGAAAGAGAAACAGCAATGGAGATGGAATGAGAATCTTTGGCAGAAGACATTGAAGGGGTTCATATAATAATAATAATCATCATCATCATCGTAATCTTTTCTTCATTTTAGTATAAAGACGACTTTTTTTCCAGAGAAAAGAAAAAAAAAGTAAGACATAATGTGATCAAATGGATATTTTAAGATTAGAGGGGCCACAATCTCACAATCTTTATCACTAGTTTGTGGTTGCCACTTGCATGTATCCCCATATATATATATATATATATAAACACACACACACATAAAATATATCTAAGTTTTAGAATAAAATGATTCTATTGATTTTAAATAATAATTAAATCATCTTTCATAATAATTCTAATTAATATTTGGAGTTTAATTTTTTATATTTTATTTATATTCTTATTATTCTAAGTTAAAAAATTATTTAAAATATTATATAAACAATTAATCAATAGTCAATCATTATCAAAATTATTATCAATAAATATACTATCTTTATAAATCAGCTAACAATTCATTCATAATTGATCATACATAAGAAAATTAGAATCTAATATAATTCAACTCGATATATATAAAAGATACAAAAATATAAATAAAATCATAGAATATAATATAATACAAGTTTCACAAAAGAAAAATATAAATAGATTATAATTAAAATATAATGATTGATTATTAAAATCAAATCCATGATCCATTGTGGGGTGATTTTTAATTGATGATGAATTTTTTTTTTTGGTATTAGATAAGTAAACACCACTCAAAATATTTTTCCATGGACCGATCGCCTAACTCTACCTAACATTTCTAGAAATTCCTATTTTTACTTTTTTTTATGCTACAATTTGTATTATTTGATTTAATTATATTATTAATTAAATAATATAATTAGATGTCCTCTTTGTAATTATCATTTTCTTTGTAATTATTTTTCATTGAATTTATGATTTCTTTGCAATTATAAATTATAAATTATAAATTTCTTTGAAAATATAACTAATAAAATATAATTTTCTTTGCAATTATAAATTATAAATTATAAAAATCTAACAATTTTAAATATTTTTTGAATTATTACTAGTTATCATTGTTAATTATACAAATATTTTCATTTTGCACCTTGCAATTACCTTAGCACTTTTAAAAATTATGATATTTTTGAGAATGATTTATTCAATTTTTTAAATATTTTTTTAGATTTAAGTTTTAAGGTCTTATTCAACCTTTTCTTATTTCAGATTAAACTATCGATCTAAATGCTAACTTTATTGAATACTTTAATTATCTGACGGATTACTTTTATATCTTATTAAACTCCATTTTTAATACTCTTTCACAACCTAAACTAACATTTTCAACTTCAACTTATCCTTGTTTTATTCATATTCATCATAAATTATATATATATGATTTACAATTCTTCATCATTTCATGTCATATATACTTATGTTTGCACAATTATAACATCATTCATCATACTTTTCATTCATTTATGTCTTTAGCGCTTGATCTATGCATTCTCATGCATTCTTCACCATAATCATGATGTTAATCAAAGTAAATGAGTTGATTTGTGGCAAAGTATTCTTTTAGTTAATTAATCACAATAGCTGACCTAAATAGAAACTTTAGTTTACCAAAATAACTAAACCTTTTCACAATCATTACCAAAAACAATGAAAACATGTTTGTTTAATTTTTTAAATAATAATAATAATAATAATAATTTCAATAATCACCATATTTTTTTCTCTTTAATATCATTATATGGGAAATAATTAAATTATTTTTTTAGGGACAATGTTTTAATAAGGTGTAAAAAGTGTTCAATTTAGCTGATAAATATTAATTTGTAAGTGTAAGATATCTATAAATTAATTTAAATTTATAAGCATTAAAAATTACAAAGAATTATAAATTTTTGGTTAAAATATTTATGAGTAATTAATAAGCAATTTGAAATTGTAGAAATACATTGTAACATGAACATCTCTCATCTCCAAGCCATAAATGTTGTAGGTTTGATTATGAATGAAGGAAGAGATGCCCTGAGAGTTGTGTACACATGGCCTTTAATGAATTAAAACCCAATGCATTAAAAGGGAAGAGTTGACTTTTAAAGGAACAACCAACTACTCATATTTCTATTGTCATTTATAGGATTTTGCAAGTTGCTTGACTTTCAGGATTTCCCTCACATAAATCATCCACCTCATTAATAAAAATGTTTGCCAAATTTCAATATATGATTGATGTATAAATATATATGAAAATCTGGTGGGGATACAAGCAATGGTCACCCTTCTCTTTGAACATCTTCAACCTTCACCATAACCTTGCAACTGACACTACCTTTCTGGATTTTATATACATAAATATTATAATTCATCTTTTATTTGTTAAGGTGATTTATTGGAATAAATTTTAGTTATTTTAATTTGTCTAATTATCTTAACAAGAAATTTAATGATGAAAGAAATTCATCATTTGTAACAAAAACAAACAAATAATTAAAATACAACTCATGATCTCCTGATCATATCATATGTAATGAATAGACAAATAACAAAAAAATATTTAAAATTTTATTATATACAGATATTTGTTGACTGTTTAAATAGCTTACAGCAAAATTATATAAATAGTTATTTAAAATAAAAATTAACAATATTCACAAAATATAAAATATATATTTAAACCAATTATAGTTGTATATAATTTTTTTAAAATATTAAATGATTAAAATTTAAATATCAAAATAATTTCTATATTTTTAGATATTTAAATTAAATGTATTATATTCTCAATAATTTTTTAAATTACTTTATTGAAAAATTATATATAATATTAAAATAACATAATAATTTTATCAGCTATCAACTAAATCAAACAGCAAATTCAAGTAGGCCATAAAGACTATTCCCACACAAAATAATTCAACTTCCATTGGAAACATCATATATAAACTCTACAATGCTTTTTCATTTTACTTGAAAACATTAGTTCAAAAATATTGTTTTTGTTATCAGTCATCTTTTCAACATAATGGAGTAGGCTATAATTTAAAATAATTAAAAAGGAAAGTGCATGGGGCCTGTTAATTTGGGAGAGAGAGAGGGAGGGGAGGGAGTAATTATAAATCATGGGGGCATTGCATCTGAAACCAGTAATTGCAGCACATGCGACTATAACACCTATGAAATAACATACACCTAAAATCATTTCTTATCATAATATTAATTCGCCTAAAGTTCAAGACCACAAATTGACACTAGATAGAAATTTTGCTAACAATAACTATAAACATCAATGTTCCCAGTTGGAAAAAAAAAAGAGAGCCTTCAAATATTGCAATCGGGAATTGGAAAAAAAGGTGAAAAGGAAGAAAAAGAAGCATAACAAGCATTCTCTAGCTCCAAGCATCCTACTAAAGACATGGGATTGAACCACAAAGGACCGTGAGGGATTAAAGATTCGGGTGCGAAAGAGGGCAAAAGTAGCAAGAGATTAAACATACTTGAGTTCATATGACACGAAAAAAAAGCCAACTACAATGGAAGGATAAATCACCATCAAAGCGCTTGAAGAGCCTAGAAGCACTTCCTGTGGACAATGGATGGACCAGACTCGTCGTACTCACCCTTGGAGATCCACATCTGATATGAACATAACGAACATGTAAGCTTTGTGCCAATGAACAGCATATGTGAAAGAAAAGATAAACGTTCCAAAAAGTAAAAAGAAAAAACCAGAAGAAAATTCACCTGTTGGAAAGTGCTGAGAGATGCAAGGATGGATCCTCCTATCCAGACACTGTACTTTCTCTCTGGTGGAGCCACCACCTTAATCTTCATACTGCTGGGAGCAAGGGCGGTGATCTCCTTGCTCATACGATCTGCAATACCCGGGAACATAGTGGAACCACCACTAAGCACGATATTACCATAAAGGTCCTTTCTGATGTCAACATCACACTTCATAATAGAGTTGTAAGTAGTCTCATGAATGCCTGCAGCTTCCATTCCAATGAGGGATGGTTGGAACAGGACTTCTGGGCAACGGAATCTCTCAGCTCCAATGGTGATGACTTGCCCATCAGGAAGCTCATAGTTCTTCTCAACGGAGGAGCTGCTCTTCGCAGTCTCAAGCTCTTGCTCATAGTCAAGGGCTACATATGCAAGTTTTTCCTTCATGTCACGGACAATTTCCCGTTCAGCAGTGGTGGTGAACATGTACCCTCTCTCAGTGAGAATCTTCATCAAAGCATCAGTGAGATCACGTCCAGCAAGGTCCAAACGGAGAATGGCATGCGGGAGAGCATAACCTTCATAAATTGGCACAGTGTGACTCACACCATCACCAGAATCAAGCACAATACCTGTCACAGATGGAAGTCCAATCAATAAACCAAGATGTAGAATCCAAAACACACAGGGCGGGGAACCAAAGAAAGAAAAACTAATACGAACCAGTTGTACGACCACTGGCATACAATGAGAGAACAGCCTGGATGGCGACATACATTGCAGGGACATTAAAGGTCTCAAACATGATCTGAGTCATCTTCTCTCTGTTGGCTTTAGGGTTAAGAGGAGCCTCAGTGAGAAGCACTGGATGCTCCTCAGGTGCAACACGGAGCTCATTGTAGAAAGTATGATGCCAGATCTTTTCCATATCATCCCAGTTGCTAACTATACCATGCTCAATGGGATATTTCAAGGTCAGAATACCTCTTTTAGATTGTGCTTCATCACCTACATAAGCATCCTTCTGACCCATCCCAACCATGACACCTGTATGTCTGGGTCTTCCAACGATACTGGGGAACACTGCCCTTGGAGCATCGTCACCAGCAAACCCAGCCTGGAAAAGTTACCACGCTCAACAATCCATAACTAGTGAAAGAAAAACTCAACTGAACAACTTAATCTAATAAATTACAGAACTGACCTTGACCATTCCGGTTCCATTGTCACAAACGAGGGGCTGAATATCCTCAGCATCTGCCATTTTCTAATATCTGAACCAACGTACCAACAAGCAACCATAAACAATCGAACAAGCAAACAAAAGCACAACGTGCGGATGACTGGAACACACATATATTTCACACGATAAATTGATTTTCCAAACTCAATCACTTCAGTTTAAATCTTAAATTCTTATCCATTGCAGGTCATTTACAACAGTCCACAATGGCAGGTCTAGCAATAAGCTGGACACGATGCATAGCAAACATACATAAACCAGACAACACAGTAAGACCCTCGATCCTTTCAAATATTCTGCACAACTGCATCTCCGTTGGAAACTTATATCATCGTTAATTAGTAATATTCTTAGACGATAAAGTCAAATGGCAAGCAAACATTACTAAATTCATTAACAATCTATCATTGACCTCCGTCTGATCGTATCAGCTTTTGATTTTTTTTTATCGACACTCTCAATTTCATCTCTACAACTAGAAACAATTTCCAGGAGCAGATCAAATCGTAGAAGCCTAACAAAACCGAAGTACAAGAAAAATAGATCAGAATATACTATCAAGTTAAACGATCAGATAACAAAATTCAAATCAAAATCAAAATGAGTCGTAACTAGTCAAACCTAATTCCAGATCTACCTTAAAAGCGTAAGAGAATTCACAGATCAGAAAGCGACCAACATAAAACAAAGGAAAATATCAAATTACAACACACTGAAGCAATAAACACAAGAGAAACAACAAGAACGAAAAGGATAAGAAGAAGAAATGAAATAAAAAAGAAGAAATTTCATCAGATCGGTGTCGTTTTGCTTACCAGAAAGATAAACAACAAAAGGTGAAAAGAGCAGCGAAGTCTGGTAGTATGAAGCTGGAAATGAACAAAAATGAGAGCAGACCACGCCAATCGAAAGAGATGGCTCGGGAATTTTCTTAGATTTATGTCAAAATGGAAAGCATGAAACAAAATATATATATATATAGATATATATATATATATATATATATATATATTAAAGAAAAAAAGGACACCGAGCTATATCGTAGCATGTCTCCTAAATTAAAGCTTCTTAACAATCCATAAAATAATTGTTTTTTTTTCTAATAAAATCTGTATTTTTTTTAATTTTTCCGTTAATTTTTGCTTATGACACTATTATTATTATTATTTCATACGTATTACAGATAATTCTTCCCTTACCGTAAATATAATATTAAAAATATTTTATTAAATTAACAAAAAAGTAATCCTATCTTAACCAGCATATCAATTTTTACAAAAATATATGAATTTTACTTGAATTAAATACTATTTTTTTTGTATTATCATTAGTTTGATTAAAACAAATCATGTAATATATATGTATTAACTAAAAAATCAAGTGCATATACATTATGATAGATTATCAGATTAATGATTGTTATGAACTAATTAAACAGGAATGCTGTTTAGATGAAATTGAAGAGCCGAACTCACTTACACTCTACGATTCCACTACCAAACGTCCTGCCATTAATGATGTGAGAAATTCCAAGCAGGAAAGCACTACCCAGATGCGTACAGGAAAAAGAAGAGAAGGAAGATAGCTGGAAAGCCACTCAACGCTAAGCATGCAGCGACTTGCGTCTGGAAAATTGAAGATCGTGAAATCCGACTCTAAATCCAATTCTAAACGTGCAGATGTTTCTGTTAGTTATAATATCATTTTCCAATTGCTGGTTACAGCACATATGTTGTGTTGACAAGATCTAATGAAACAAGGTTTGATGCCGAAAACAGACGTGATAATAACATCGCATTCTGCTATAATGTTGATCTTGTTTCCATTGTTTGAGCCAATAAAAATGGTCATTCTGCACGTTGACGAATCATCCACGTCTGATATTTTAAGGGTTTTGATTTTTGCATACACTATTAGTTCTAACAGGTTGATTGATTGTAGCGCTGATGATCATTTGAAGCATTCAATTCATAGATATGGTTTCCGAACCTATGAATGGGAATATCCCAAAATTCGCAGCGAGTGGTAAAAGACTGAACTAGATACTAATTACAACAATATGCAATCACATTGGGCGATTAACAAGATCCAAACCAAGGAATTATCAGAAGCGCTAAAGAAACATTATACACTATTGTCACATTCTCAATGTGCATCCGTCCAAAAGATAAAGCGGGAGGAAACAAAAGAAACGAAATGCAGAAAAACTATAATATTAAAAATGAATAGTAGTGATAATAATAATCATAAATGCAGTTTCATTCTGTTTCATTGATGCGCAACTCATAGCCAACTCTGAACTTGAACGAGAAAATATAGGCGATCATGCATTGTCGAGCATCGGGAGGTGATTAAGTCGAACAGGCTTCGCTAAATTCAAAAACAACACAAAAGAACTACGCATGCACCAGCCAGATTGGTATTTTTGTACGTTGAACTGTAGGATCATGTAGCAAATGTATTTCTAATTGATGATGGATACTGATTTTGAGCGAAAAAAAGAGAGACAGAAGCCAAAACAAAAGGAAAAAAAAAAAGAGCAAGTACGAAAACAGCTCTCAGCACCATTTTGATGCAAAACATAATTACCATCATTTGATAATTCGCAAGATTCATCCACGTTAAACCTCAAATTCATCGATTTGCATTTACCTGCCAATAGTTATAGCATTTTGTCTCAACTGAGCACTGTCAATCCCTCTTCTGCAGAACCACAAAACATGAAATGCCGTTATAGAAAAACTGACAAGAGTAGGTAGAACCAGTTATTAAACCAAGCAAAACTTAGCACAAGCAGATCAGCGTGTGTGTATACAACTGTATGAAGGAATAAAAAAGGATAAAATGATGAACCCTCATGCTATTAGGAGGTACAAGAAAACAAGCAGCAAGTCCAATCCTTATACGTCATCATCAAAAATCTTTTCAAGAAAAGAATTGTCTTACCTTTTCAGCATTCACTTGTCAGCCCCAAATCATGAACTGAACTTTCTGACATGCAGTTTGCATGTACAATGGGACCCTCAGCATTCTCTTTTTCAGCTTCTATTTCACTACCTTTTGCAGAAAGCGCCAAGTGCACAGCTCCTTTGAACATCCATTCCTTCCTTTTTTGACTATAATGATCTTCAAACAGCTCACCGCACAAAATGCACGCACATTGATCCTCATCTGCAAGAACCATAGGTTCATCCTCGACAGTGCTCTCAAGCTCATCCATGGAAACAGATAACTCTATACCAAATGGAGGTCCTGCTTTTCCTGCAACCCAGTTCCCTGACTCTACATACCATGTCCTTGTAACCCTAATTGAATTATCTGGTTCTTGCTTCCTAAATGTATGCCATTCCAAGTGTCTGTCGAGTCTTTGTTTGAGCTTAAGTTGGAGGCCACAAATGCTGCATTGATATGTAAAGTCTTCAAGTAGAGCACTAACCACATGAGGATGTAATTCTCGGATCACATCTGGCTTAAACTCCAATCCTATGAGATTTTTTTTCTCTGCTGAGGTTGGTTGAAGCACTTCTACAGAGTTTTTGGCATCAGGCTTAGGAAAAGATGCCTCATATTTTGTAGATGAAAGTGACGTAGAAGAAGATGCTGGAACGGAGGAAGTTGGTTTGGAGCTAGAGTTAGTACTGCTTGGATTTTGTGTTTGTGATTGAACAGGTGACTCAGGTTGCAAGGAAGAGGATGTCTCTGGTTTAGATGCTGATATCAAACCCTTGGCAACTAACGAATTCAGAAGGTTTGATATAGGGTTTGCATCCTTATCCACTGCACTTGACAACTGTACGGATGAAGGTGGGGGACCAGGAGGTAGTGGTGGCTGCTCTTCTTTCTTCTGAGAAACATTTGAGCAAATTAATGCATCAGAATTGGATAAAGGAGATGATGCTGATGTAGTCATAGCCCCAGAAGATTTATATAGTGGGGGAGGGCCACTTGGAAGAGGTGGTTGATGAATGTTTGATGGTGATAGCACTTTTACAGCGTCCTCAAGATTTTTATCAGGAAGGCTACTGGTGGTAATATTAGAGAGAATCCCACTACTCAGAACATCAGCCAACAAACTGCTTGTGCTTGATTTCCCTGAAGTTTGTGCACTAAGATTTGAAAGGTCTAATGCAGAACTCCCCAAGGTTGAGGGAATACCATTTTTTGAAGCAGAAGCAAGCAGCTTCTGCACCCGGCTGGAGGACTCTTGGTGTTTGGATTCTGCTTCTTGTGGCTGTGAAAGAGGATACTGGTGGTTTACTTTTACAGAAGGTACTGAGGGTGCTGATGTTGACAAGCCTTCATTCTGCATTCGTTTCATACTTCCAGGCTGCATATGTGGCTTATGATCAGACTGAGATGGTGATTGAGAGATTGGGAGATCTTGCTCTGTTGCAATCTGCAATTGCTGATTTGTGTAACGTGCTGGAAATGAAGGAGACAGTGGGCGTGGGCGCATGGGTGACTGTCCAGATGGTGATGCAGTTCCCGTGGGCTGAAACCTTACCTGTGCTAAGTTTCCATGGGATCCGGATGATGTGTTTGCTGAAAATCCAGAGCCTCCACTTCCTGTATATGGTCGAACAGGAATTCTGGCAAAGGAGGAACTTGAACTCAACCCACCAACAGTAGCAGAGTAGCCATCTGCTTGAACAGTACCAATGCCAGAAGACCCAGAAGTTGACTGACCATCATTTAGATGTGACTCCCTCAACCGCCATGGGGACGCTATATGATGCCCAGAAGACACTTGGTCCCTCTGTTCTGTGGATTGCGAGTCAGAAGATGTTTCTCTGTCAAATCTTGACATGGCTTCAAGGGCACTTTGAGGTTTTCTGAATTGATTTTCAAACTCCTGTATAACCATGTTTCACAAAATATTTAGACAAAAATGTTACTTTGGCAAAAATGCTCATTACCATCCTAACTCATAACAAATCAGTCAATTTTTTCCACACAGAAGAATTAGATGTTCAAAGTTTAATAACTAAATTCTCATTCAATGATCCTTACCAATTTCTCTGAAGCATCAGGAGTCCAACGATCTTTCTTGGAGTTGATAGAGAGATTGGCAGCATCCTGATCTGATATCCTAGAATGCATATCCCACATGAACTCTTCTTCCTCAGAGTTCTTCCAGCTCGCAGATACTGCACTACTGCTTTTACTTAAAGTGCCCTGTGCTCGCTGTAGATTCAAATCAACACTAGTTGACTTGGCTGTTGTATAATTTGGAAAACCTTTCTTTGCACTGAAGCCATTTTTTTGGCTAGATATCGTTTCTGTACTACTGTTCCCAGCTCCAAACCATGGCTTTTCATGCCCTTGGCCAGCAGCCCTTCCACTAGGTCTTCCAATTCCCAAGCCCGAGCTCCTTGAGATTTCCAAATTATATTCAGAATCTCCATAGGTAGGAGCATTTTTCTTTTCATGACCAAGATCACTTAGTATTTCCCTTTGAGACCGTTGAATGTTCTGAAAATACACTGCATCATCAATGCTAACAGAAATAGTAGCATTATTCAAATCCAACTAGAAGGAAACTTTACATACATGCAATTTAACAGATGGATCTACCCATGGGCGTCCAGCACCAATTCTGGCTGCTCTTTCCTGCCTCTCTACATCCACTGCTGAGTTGTTTACAGGAGCAGTCAGATCAGTAGCCATTCCTTTCACCTTCACCACATAAAAATGCAAATAAAAGACCATAAGCAAAATTTTGCAGTGAAAACTTCAAGTACTGAGAAATTCCTGCGTTGTTCAAAACTTACTTTTAGATTTTCTGCATCAGAATATGTGATATGAATAGCATGCATCAACAGTCAACCAAAAAAAAAAGTTGTTTATACAATGTAGAGTAACAAGAATGTGATTTCAAGAACTCCTGATTTAAAATAAACTAAGCTATGCTATGAGATAAACTTGACATGCACCATCAGCAATGATGCTGGCTTAAACTATACTGTTCAATACATTAGGGGTGCAGATACTTCAATAACCTTAGCAAATTTCTTTGTGAATTTTTTCTGTCCAAACGAGAAATATGCTTATCACTTGATACTTACATCATGACGTTTGTAGTATTTTCCACCAAATACTAGAGATCAAACCTAAGGATTCAACAATTTCTTAACCTGAGAAATATAAAAGATCAACAATAAGAGACATAATTGACCAATTCTCTTACCCTGCTTGACTGCTGAAGTTGCTGAATTTCCAATATCTTTGGATTTATATGAATGCTTCGCCGAGACTGAGAATCGGGCCTAGCAGTTGCAGCAGTAGAAGATGAACCATTCACTGCAGAAGTGAAGCCAAGCTCCTTCTCGATCATTTGAAGTGTCTGAGGTGGGAAGACTCCTTTCCAAGTTCCAAAAAGATGACGCATACTTGCATGCACAGAAGAATCAACCTGCCTGTATGCCTTGCAGAATACCTAATATAAAATTGACACATTAACTTATTGGCAGAAAAAGCGATCTGTATTCAGAAGATGATGTTTAACGGATGGATGGATGGATGGAATGAATAAACTGTAGAATGAATTTCAATGGTATAAACACTGTTTCTTCAGACAAGCATCTTTTTAAACATAATATGATCATTCATGAGAAAGAAATGTCAAGCGACAGTACAAAAGTCTAACCTCAGGTAGTTTGGCAGCAAAATATTTAATGTAATCCCTCCCAATATTCTTTACAATGCTGTCTAAAAGATAAAGTGATGGCAGCTTTTGATCACTAGGAACCTGCAAATTACTTTTATGATCAGATATATATGGGAAGTCAAAGTTTCATGAAGCATTAATAATTACTTAGCACCAAAAATGTTATTCATCAAACAAGGACTAATGCTAGTGTGTTCAAAAGAAAATGGAAGAAAAAATAAAGAAGCAAAAGATAATATAAACACAGTGTGAAAGATTGGTAATCTGATTATGATGTCATCCATATTTGTTACAATGAAGTAACGCCTTTCAGCTTACTACACCCAACTTTGGTCCAGCAGAACCGACTCTCAACTGATTTGTCAAAAAAAAAAAAAAAACTCTCCATTTGTCAGATCCCTTGGTTTCATCCAACTGTAACATTGTTTCCATTGCAGCACCTCTAACTACCAAAAAATTAAGCATGCGTAAGTGACAAGGTATGATCAGAGTTCCACCACCTCAGCAGTAAACGATAAGAGAAATTTGAAGCTCTTGTATGAACATTTGAAATCATCCACTAAATAAAATACAGTCTCATTCTATGTAAACTAGTCTAGAAAGCAAATCCACAAAAAGAACGATGCAATTCCCACATTGAAACAATCACAAATTATCACCGGGAAGCTGCAAACATTAAAGTAAAAAAGACAAGAAAAGAAACGGCATCGATTTGCTCAAAGTAATGATCGATATTTGCTGGATACAATTTAAAAAAAGTCACAAAATATATCATCTGGTTAGAGAGTTTGGTTTGGTGGCAATGCTCGCGATCCTCTTTGCATCTAACAAAACCATAAACACCAGAAATGTGGAAAGCTTAAACATTATCATTAATTTTTATTCACACAACATATAATTATATACCACAAACAAACTATCACTACCCCTCTTTCTTTCGTATTCAACTTTACAATTCGACCAAAATAACACCACCAACATCAATTCGAATCAAATCTAAAACTGTGGGGTTGAATCACCTCAAGAATATTAGCGCAAACAGTGGCAGCAATTGCTTTAGCAGCATGAAGATTCTCTCCGGCAATTATAGTCAAATTAGTAATAATAGGCTTCGAATTAAACGTCAATTCCGCCAAAGCTGTCTTGTACTGACTCACAAGCTCATGGTATTGTTGTTGCGGTGGTGGCTGTGGATGATACGCGCCACCGCCATCTCCATCTCTCTCATTGATTGCCCTAAATCTAGCAGCGGAAGGTGGTAATGTCGCAGCAGTAGCTCTAAACGGACGGCCACCTACGTTAGAGTTTGGTTGATCATCCATTAATCGCGGTTTCTTCAAGGCTCCTCCAGCTGGTTGTTCTCTTGATCTTTCGAAAGATCTACGAGTCCCCTCCATTTCCATAACCGTGACAAAAGACACAAAACCAAAAAAAACCCTAACCCTAATTGATAATCCCTAATAACAAATGCTCTCCTTCCTTCTCAATTATTACAAGAAAATAATAGTAATAATCGGATTCGAAACATACAGACTCATAAAAATTACACACAAAAAAACGACAGAGAAACCTTATTAATAAACTAAAACAATAATAAAAAAACAGAAATAAACGGACAAAAAAATAAATAAAAAGGAAAACACTAGCTACAAAAAGCAAGATACATATACAAATACAGAGATCAATGGAAGATTAAAAAAAATTAACGATTGATCCAGAGAGGAGGAGAAGAAGACGAAGATAAGGGCAGTGAAGAGAGAGAGAGAAGAGAGCCTGGAGGAAAGAAAGGGAAGATAAGGGGAAAAAGGGAATTAATATCTCCCCTTCTTTCTTCTTTTTGTTTTTCCAGCAAATTACGGTTTTGCAACCTCATTTATTTATTTATTTATTTTTCTTTTATTTTCTTCCTACATAAATCAATTATTTCTTCCATTTATTTAATTTTTTTTTGAATCAGATTAACTTTTTAAAAATTAAAATTTTAAAATCTAATATAATTTTTCTATGTTCCTGTTTTAGCCTCATTTGTTGAATTGGATTAGAATTAGTATTTATTTTAATTAATTTTCATTAAAATTTATTTAAATAAACAATAATAATAAATGATTAAAATCTTTAATCAAGGTTTTTCTACCGAATGTTCAACAGAGAATAAGAGAATAATAATGATGATAAAAATGAATTATTAATTAATATTATTTTAAAAAAAAATAACACCAATTGGATGATTAAATAACTCTTTCTTCTTCTTTTTTTTTTTTTGTGTTAAATCAACAGCAAAAATTCTTCAGAATCTGCGACTAGCAAAAAAAAAACATCAGGTTGATGACATGTATGCATATAAGCAGCTGCCTAAGAAAACATGTATTATGGATTCTGGGAAACAAAGCCAGCAAATCCATTACACATTCTGCCAAGCTCATTGGTTAGAAAGTCATTACCCTCCAGATCCTCTTTCTGTCATTATAGACTCCCGGAGTGAGAATACCATACCTGTTGCTCAGGATAACTCGTGCAGAACAGAGGAACCACATGATAGGAGTAACTGTAAGAAATTACCAGAATGATGCCAAGGGAACAACATCGACCCGATATAAACAGTCCGAACTTGGCAGCAATATGATTCTCCATCTCACTAATTACACCTGTGTGCTGGTGTTCTGACTCAAAAGAATACATTTGAAAATGAAGAAAGAATGACAATTTATATTCAGTATGATTAATTAAACTGCACACGGAATATAATGGTGATGCAAATGAAGCTTTGTAGATCTTTATTCTTTAATCTATCATGATTCAGGTGGCCAACATGATCATTAATCTCAGAAGCAGGGTTTTCACCGCCCTGAAGGCCAGATATTCCAACTGCTTGTGCAGAAAAAAATCCCAGATATCTGATAAAGCAGTACTGCATCCTATTTCTGGCACATCACAGGGGGCAAGATTATCCTACAACTCTTGGCTAGAACTATGCATGGAAATGTGGCCTTCAAGCTCAGGAACATCTTCTGGCGAGAACAAAGTAAACAAAAAAGCAGTGACAAGTTCTTCAAACTGGACCTTACAGAAAATGCACGACAAATGGTAGCGATTCCTTCTGGCAAGAAAATTACTAGCAAAATGAAAAGCTTTCTATCCGGGGTTTTGCGGTAAATTTATATATTAGGAAATACAGATTCAACATTCATTTTTCTGAAATATCAGTCGAGCTGCTCCCTGGGGAATTGTTACTTCGACGGACTCTATCTCCAATAACCGCGGTTGATGGCCTCAACAATGAGAAGCTCCTGCTCAGCACGCAGCGCTCTCAATCTGTTCTCCAGCTTCCTTGTTTTCTGATCGCTCGCCCGGATTCGGTCTTCGACAAATGCTGGATTCGAAGTAGGTAAGTGCTGCCAGAATAGGTTTCTCAATTTTTCCCGCAGTTGTCGAAGTTGATTTTGTGTTTTTTCCATGTCTTCCATAACTTTAAAGAGCTTTTCTGCATCTGGAATGGTAGACATAGTGCTTCTTGTACTGCTGAATGCAAATAAAAGTCTTCACGATTCAAAGTGGAGGAGGAAGCGTAGTATTTATATGCCCCAGATCACGCGGATCTGACGCTAATAAATACTTAATAAAAATTAATATATTTTATTATATTTTTAATAAATTTATTTAATATATGCCCAGAGAAACATCTGCCTGTCCAACCATCCACTTGGACAAATTAAATCCATGTAGCTAAAAACATTAAATCCATGCCATAACTAATACATAAACAAAAACTTTATCTATTTAAAAATATAAAATTATTTTTAAATCTTATTTAATAATTTAATTTTTAATTGAATAATTTTTATATGATGGAAAGATATGTAATTTAATTTATTAAATAATGTTTCTATATATAATATAAGTAAATTTAAATTTATATATATTTATGCTACATGTAACATAAATATATTAAAGATATATAAAATTATTTTAAAACTCTATCAAATAGTGATTTTTTGAATTAAACAATTTCATATATAAAATATTATAATCTTACTACTATTTTTATTTTAAAATAAAATAAAAAATAGTTTGAAATATAATTAATAACAATAATTATTATCATTAATTGTGTCATTGCATTTTAAATTTTTTTAATAATATGCATGCATACCAATATTTGTAATCTTAATAATAAATCTGTTTTTTTGGCAAATTAACCAATTTGTAATTGATATTTTGTTGAATTTTTTTGTAATATTTATGTTGGATTATTATAATTTCACTTCCAATATTTGATATATTTATCATAAAAAAATAGTTTTCAATTGCTTTTAATTTTAAATAAATATATTTTTCACAATGAACGATATGGAATTTTCTATATTATAGAAAAATTCTGTAAGTATTGAAGTTTGAGTAGTCACATTCAAATGAGCTAATTTGCTTCCCATTTTTCTACCTTTCTTTTTGTATTGTCTTTTTCTTGGGATGATTAGATTGAAATGATCCTTTAGAGAAACGGGTACCGAAAGAAGAAGCATGGTTACAGCATGAATCCTCTTTCTCCTGTGGAGCCCCGTCAGGTAATCGGGTCAAGTACCCTATCATTCCCTAAGTCATTAGTTTTTCATAAAAAGCGCGGAATTGGACTCCCATGTTTTGTATTTCCTGCAAATTAGGGTTTTGCTCTTCATTTATTTATTTTCTTCCTATATCAATTAATTATTTCTTCAATTTTTTTTTATTTTTTGAATAATAAATATCAGATTTACTTTTTAAAAAACAAAAAGTATAAAATTCAATATAATTTTTTTATGTTTCTGTTTTAGCCTCCATTGCATTGGAGTTACTATTTATTTTAATTAATTTTCATTATAATTTATTTAAATATATGACAATGATCTTTAATCAAGCTTTTCCGAATGAATGTCCAATAGAGAAAATAAATAATAATAATAATTTTAATGATAAAAATGAATTTATGAATTATTAAACTGATTTTTGACTGCATAATTAACATTTTTTTAATTGAACACTATTTGGATGATTAAATAAACTACATGATTTATTATTCATTTATATCTTCTTTAAATTATTTGTATTATATTAATATGCTAAATTTTTTAATAGAATATATTATCTACATAATTAATCATATTATATTTTATAATTATATTATAATCGTATTATGTTGATATATAATTGATATTATACAAACACAATGTTATGATTTTAAGCTATAACATAAATCCATATAATAAATGGGATGGCTAAGTGACAAAAATTAAAAAGATAAAATAAACTTTTTTTTGAAGAATAACAATTATTTTCATTAAGAAGTATAATTATCGATAAATAATTAATTATATAATTAAGAATAATCTTTAAATAATCAAATCAAATTTTATATATTCAATTGATTTGCTTTAAGTTAAAAATGATATGAAAGGAAATGGATGATTGGATACTATGATTTATATTTTTTAATTATAAAAATTATAATATCATATAAAAAAATGATGCAGACTTAAAAGCTAAGATATTAGGTAATCTTGGGCGTAAACGGGACCCAGGTAGCACCGTAGAGGTAGCAGCATCATACGCAGCAGCAGCCAACTCAACATCAACAATTAGGGAGACAAACTTAAACAAGCACCAAATCAACAGCAAAAGTTCTTGAACATCTGGGACTACTAAAAGATATCAGATTGATGACATATATGCATATAAGCAGCAGCTGCTACGTAAGAAAGCATGTATTATGCAATCTGGAAAACTAATGCAGCTACTTCGGAACAAGAAGACATTGCTATACAAACCCAGCAACCATTGAACATTCTGCCAAGCTCCATGGTTTAGAAAGTGAATATTATATTGTTTGTATGTATATATATATTATCCTTCAGATGGTACTAGAATGCCTGTCAAGTTCATAAATATTCAAGATTATTCAATAATCATGTTTGCTTCTTACAACATCAAATCCATGGTTGAAACATGAGAACTTAACAAGATGTATCAGCTAGCAAGTAAAGCTTTGAGACTTTGGTTAATCAGAAACAATCAAGTCTTTTAAGCTCCAAATCCAAAGCTTCCCTCGGATCCTTACACCCTAGCTCCAACTCCAAGCTTATAACTTCTTTTTTCTTCAAAACCTCAACTACTTCTCTTCAGTTATTGTTGTTCTTTTTCTTGTTCATCAAGTCGTCACTTATTAGAGAATCGGAAGAGAAACGGAAAGAATGGTGAGGGTAGTGGTATGATGACGAGGACGAGGATGATGACGACGTTGAAGGTGAAAAACGAGGGTTGGGGTGAGATTTTGTAGTATAAAGATTCGGACATTCAAAAGCACAAGAAGGTAGCTGACTCAACATGGCTCTATTTATCTCTTCTATGGACATTCATGTGACCTCCAAAAGCTTGTCCACAGTTTGGATCCCCCTCTTGCAAAATCTGCAGTGATAGTTTCTTTTGAGACCAATTAAACCTTGTTGGATTATCGGCTCTTTTCCTGCCCAAGCATGTCCTCCCCATGCTTCCTTGTTTCCAGTTAATTACATAACCACCTCCAGAATTTAAAGCAAACAACAACAAGAACAGTATATCTTTAAATCTAGGTCAAGAGAAAGGAAGAAGGGACATATAAAAGAGAAACGAAAGAGTTCGTTGGTGCCAGGTTCACTGTGAAATAAGATGAAATCGGAAAGCTTAAAGCAAGGAAAAAAGAACGAAAAACCTCAGCTACAAATTTCCGATGGGATATACCCATATATAAGGAAGAAATAGCTGATACATCTGGTATGATTCTTCTGGCAAGAAAATTACTAGCAAAATGGAAGGCTTTCTATCGGGGTTTTCCAGTTCATTTATATATAAGGAAACACAAAGTTCATTTCTCTGAAATATTAGTCAAGCTGTCCCCTGGAGAAATTGTTACTTCAACGGACTCTATCTCCAGTAACCGCGGTTGATGGCCTCGACAATGAGGAGCTGCTGCTCGGTATGCAGCTCTCTCAATCTGTTCTCGAGCTTGCTTGTTTTCCGATCAGTCGCTCGGATTCGGTCTTCAACAACGGCTGCATTCGAAGTAGATAAGTGCAGCCAGAATAGATTGGTTAATGTTTTCCGACGTTGTTGAAGTTGATTTTGTGTTTTTTCCACATCGTCCATGACTTTAAAAAGCTTTTCTGCATCTGCAATGGTAGACATACTTGTTTCTTGTTTTGCTGAATGCAAAAAAAGTCTTCAGAATAGGGCGGAGGAAGCACCGGGGCTTGGGGGTTCAGCTGTGTGTGTGTGGAGATGTTTGTGCATCGTCATAAGATGGGTGTGGAGAGGTACGTATGTAGTGGATATCTCATAGATAGAAGTCCAGAAGAAACAATGAAATGGATGGTTGGTGGATGCAGCACCCTCTAACCATGATCGAATGATTTTTTATGGGTGTTTTTATAAAATCAAATCCTTGACCTGACCTTTCCTTCCTTTTGGTTTTTTTTTTTATAAAATCAAACCCGTAACCTGTACCTTTCCTTCCTTTTGGTTTTTTCTTTTTTTCCCCGTTTTAGTCTTCTTGAAAAACATTGACGGATCCTTCCCCCAAATTGAACATACTGATAATGTATAAAATGAATATATATCAGTTAATGTAAGAATCGTACACCCCTTTTTTGCTCAAGAACAATTTCCGATCCGATCAACAACTTTAACAAATTAAATCCCTCCGACAGAGATGGTTGTAGTTATAAGTTCATATACATCCTATAATTAATACATAAACAAAAATGTCATTAAATATTTCTCATATAATAATTTATTATTTCATCTCTTTTTATACATATATATTTTTCAAAAATATAAAATTATTTTAAAATCTTATCAAATGATTCAAATTTTAAGTTGAAAATTTTTTAGTATGATATGATATAATTTTTATGAAAAAAATTAAGTAATTTAATTTATAAAATTTTATTCATTAAATAATATTTTTTATAATATATATATATATATATATGCTACAAATTTAATAAATATTTAAATTATGTATAAAATTATTTTAAAATTATATAAAATTATTTTTTAGTTAAACAATTTCATATATATAATATTGTAGTTTTACTACTATTTTTATTTTTAAATAAAATAATAAATAACGTTTTATAGCATGAAGAATTTTCAGATAAGGTCTTGTAGTCTTTTGCGTGTGGAACCTTTCCCCTTTCCCCTTTCCACCCAGCATTTTTCCAGAGGTTTTACAACCATGACTGTGAAAGAGAGAGAATAATAATAATCATAATCATAATACTAATAAATAAATAAATAAATAAATAATTTATTAAGTATGAAACAAAATTTTACTGCATAATTAACTTTTTTAAGAATTTAACACCAACTGCGTTTGTTTGTATGGTTTAATTCTTTTAGATCTAATTTTTTATCCAGTACGGATCCTTTTTATTATATCCTGTTTTAGCCTCATTTATTGAATTGGATTAGAGTAACTATTTATTTTAATTAATTTTCATTAAAACTTAATTTAAATATATAAACAATAATAATAAATGACAAAAATCTTTAATCAATCTTTTTCAACGATGAATGTTCAAGAGAGAAAATAAATTATTATTATTATTATTATTATTATTATTTTAATGATAAAAATTTATTAATTATTAAACTGATTTTTAATGCATAATTAACATTTTTTTAATTTAACACTAATTGGATAATTAATCTTTATTTTGTTGGTCAGGTTGTGGCTTGCAGGCAATTAGAGAGACAAACTTAAACAAGCACCACATCAACAGCAAGAATTCTTCAATATATGTATGTATATATATATATCATCCTTCAGATGGTACTAGAATGCCTGCCAAGTTCATAAATTTACACGTCTTATTACAAGCAATTCAAGATTATTCAATAATCATGTTTGCTTCTTACAACATCAAATCCATGGTTGAAACATAAGCACTTAACAAGATGTATCATCAGTTAACCAGTAAAGCTTTGAGACTATGGTTAATCAGAAACAACCAAGTCTTATAAGCTCCAAATCCAAAGCTTCCCTCGGATCCTTACACCCTAGCTCCAACTCCAAGCTTATAACTTCTTTTTTCTTCAAAACCTCAACTACTTCTCTTCATTTATTGTTGTTCTTTTTCTTGTTCATCAAGTCATCACTTATTAGAGACGAGGGTAGTGGTATGATAACGAGGACGAGGATGACGACGACGTTGAAGGTGAAGAACTAGGGTTGGGGTGAGATTTTTGTAGTATAAAGGTTCGGACAATCAAAAGCACAAGAAGGTAGCTGAATCAACAAGGCTCTAAATATCTCTTCTATGGACATTCATGTGACCTCCAAAAGCTTGTCCACAATGGAAGCCCCTCTTGCAAAATCTGCAGGGGTAGTTTCTTTTGAGACCAACAAAACCTTGTGGGATTATCGGCTCTTTTCCTGCCCAAGCATGTCCTGTCCATTCTTCCTTCTTTCCAGTTAATTACATAACCACCTCCAGAATTTAAAGCAAACAACAAGAACAGTATATCTTTAAATCTAGCTCAAGAGAAAGGAAGAAGGGACATATAAAAGAGAAACGAAAGAGTTCGTTGGTGCCGGGTTCACCTGCAAATTTCCGATGGGATATACTCATATATAAGAAAGAAGTAGCTGATGGATCTGGTACGATTCTTCTGGCAAGAAAATTACTAGCAAAATGGAAAGCTTTCTATCAGGGTTTTCCAGTTTATTTATATATAAGGAAACACAAAATTCAACGTTCATTTCTCTAAAATATCAGTCAGGCTTTTCTTTGGAGTAACTGTTACGAACTCGGTCTCCAATAACCGCGTTTGATGGCCTGAATAATGAGGAACTCCTGCTCGGCACGCAGCTCTTTCAATCTGTTCTCGAGCTCCCCTGTTCTCTGATCAGTCGCCCGGATTCGGTCTTTGACAACAGCTGGATTCGAAGTAGATAAGTGTTGCCAGAATAGACTGGTCAATATTTCCCGACGTTGTCGAAGTTCATTTTGTGTTTTTTCCAGTTTTTCGATAACTTTAAAGAGGTTTTCAGCGTCATCAATGGTAGACATACTTGCTTCTTGATTTGCTGAATGCAAAAAAAAAGTCTTCAGAATAGGGCGGAGGCAGCACCGGGGCTTGGGGATTCAGCTGTGTATGTGGGGAGGTTTGTGCTTCGTCATAATAAGATGGGGCTGCTACTGACGAAGAAAGAAGAAGAAGGGAGCGAATTTTTGATCCAGAAAGATTGATTTGTGTGGCGCTATGTATGTAGTAGATATCTCATAGTCCAAAAGAAACGAATGAAATGAAATGGATGGCGGATGCCGCACCCTTTCGCCATGATCGAATGATTTGTTATGGGTTTTTAATAAAACAAAACCCCTTTGGAACCATTTTTTATTTTCTTTTGGAACCATGCAGCTTTCCTTCTCGTTTTGTTCTCGTTGAAAAACAACGTCGCATTCCTTCCCCCAAATCGAACATACTGATAATATAAAATTAATATATCAGTTAATGTAAGAATTGTACACGTTTCTTTTGCTCGATAACATTTTCCAGTGCCATCAAAAGATATGGTTTTAGTTCATAAGTTTATAGTCATACCATAATTAATACATACAAACGCTCCATTAAATATTTCCCATATAATACTTTATCACGTCATCTTTATATATATATTTTAAAAATCTAAAAAATTACTTTTATATTTAAGTTGAAAATATTTTAATATGTTATAATATAATCTTTATGATATAAAATATGTAATTTAATTTATAAAATTTCATTTATTAAATAATATTTTTATAATAAATTTATATACATTTATGCTACAAACTTAATAAATATTTAAATTATATTAAAGTATTTTTAAATTACTACTATTTTTATTTTTAAATAAAATAATAAATGATGTTTTATAGTATGAAGAATTTTCGTAATATTTATTATAAATTAATAATTTTAATTGCTTGAAATATAATTAATAACAATAATTATTTCATTACATTTTTTTATGTTGCTTCGGGTGTCTTTTGCGTGTGGAACCATTTCGACATAATCAAATTACTGGTTTCATATTTCTGTCTTTCCAACCGTCTAGCATTTTTCGTCAAATATTTAATAAAGCTTTTTCAACGATTACTGTGGAAGAGAGAATAATAATAATAAATAAATAAGTAAATAATTTATTAATTATGAAACAAATTTTTACTGCATAATTAACTTTTTTAAAAATTCAACACCAACTGGACGATTAAATAACTTTTGTGTGTGTGTGTTAAATTAACGTAACAACCATGAGGGTGGAATTTGATCCTCATGTAATAAGCTGGTTAGGGGTGTGCAATAATAATGAAAAATAAAAATCAAATCAAATTATAAATAAATTAAATTAAATAAAATTGAAATTATTTTATTTTATTTTTTAATGTATAACCGACTATAAATATATGATATATTAATTTTCCAATAAAATGAACAAAGCACATCCTTTGCTCAGTTGGTTCCCCTTTTTTCTTTGTCTGAAACCATTTCGCTTTCCATCCCCATGGAAAGCATCGAATTCCTTCTTTACATAAACTTAATGAGATCGACTAATGTAAGAATTGTATACCCTTCTAGCATTATATATATTTATGCTATGAATATAACAGATATTTATATGTATATAAAAATACATTACAAATATATAAAACTATCTTTAAATTCTATCAAATAGTTTACTGTTTTTTTCCCTCTTTATTCTCTTAATAACGAAAAAACCATAACTCTGTTTTTTCTTTTTTTTGCATTTAGCCAATGATGCTGCCTCTGATCTTTAGGTGTTGGGGGCAGCTCTTTCTTTAATTATAAATATGATTTATTTGTATACGTAAAGGAGAGAGCTGATTAAGGGAAAGTACATATGTTTGGTTACGATAGAGATAAACAAAGGCCACACATGTAATTAAAATACTAAAGAAATTATTAAACTAATATATGATTTATTGGCTTGGATTTGGTCAAAAGGTTTTCCTATGTCAATTAATTATTTCTTCAATTTTGTTATTTTATGAATAATAAATATCAGATTTACTTTTTTTTAAAAAAAATAAAAATTCTAAAATTCAATATAATTTTTTGTTATGTTTATGTTTTTAAAAAATACTATTTATTTAAATAAACAATAATAATAAATGACAAATAATTTTAATCAAGCTTTTTCAACCATGAGTGTCGAAGAAAAAATTTAACACCAGTTGGATGATTAAATAACTCATTTCTTGGAATGTCTGGCCTGTTTAAAGAAAAGGAAGGGATTACAAACGCCTGTAAACAACCCAAATCCCAACTATCTGATAAACCAGCATTACTGGCAAGATTTCCACAAGGCATGGAAATATGGCCTTCAAACTCAGAACATCTTCTGGCAAGATCAAAGTAAGCAAAAAGCAGTGACAAGTTCTTCGGCTGGACCTTGAAATGACCAACGAAACAACAGCGGTTATTCAACGTTCACCTCTCTATCTCCAGTAACCGCGGTTAATGGCCTCCACAATAAGCAGCTCCTGCTCGGCACGCAGCTCTCTCGATCTGTGTTCAAGCTTCCTTGTTTTCTTATCGCTCGCCCGGATTCGGTCTTCCACAATGGCTGGATTCGAAGTAAGTGCTGCCAGAATAGATTGATCAATGTTTCCCGACGTTGTCGAAGTTGGTCTTCTGTTGTTCGCAAGTCGTGCACAACTTGAAAGAGCTTTTCTTTATCTTGGATGGTAGACATAGTGCTTATTCTATTGCTGAATGCCAAAAAAGGAAGTCCACCGGGAGCTTCTGCTGTGTGTGTGTGGGGAGAGAAGGAGGAGCAGCAGGAGGAAGAATAAGATCAAGCAAAGAGTAACGGTACTTAACTCCCCACGCACACAGACCGGACATGAATATGACTATCAAACATATATTATTTAATTCTCCCCCAACATGAATATGAATATCAAACATATACACATGATGAAAGCATGAATATCAAACATATATCAGTTAATTCTTCAATATTAATAATTATATATACATATTATAAAATTAACATGTTTTAAATATATAATATAAATTAATATATTTTATTATATTATTAATAAACTTATAGTTTTACATAAAATGGGTTGATATTCTTGTGTCCAAAAAAGCATTTTCCGGTCCAATCATCAACTTTGCCAAATTAAGTCCCTCCGACAGAAATGGCTTTAGTTATTTGTTAATATACATACCATAATTAATGCATAAACAAAAAATCCAGTAAATATTTACCATATAATAATTTATAAATCCAGTAATTATTTTCCATATAATAATTTATCATTTCATCAATATATATGTCAAAAATATAAAATTATTTTTAAATTTTATTTAGTTAAATAATTTTTAATATAATATAATAGTTGTTATGATCGAAAGATATATAATTTAATTTATTAAATATAATAAATATATTTATATTACAAATCTAATAAATATTGATATGTATATAAATATATTAAATAAATATAAAATTATTTTAAAACTCTATCAAATAGATTTTTTTGAGTTAAACAATTTCATGTATATAATATTATAATTTTATTACCATTTTTTATTTTCAAATAAAATAAAAAATAATTTTTTATAGTACAAAGAATTTTTTATAATATTTATTCTACATTAATAATTTTAATTGTTTGAAATATGATTAATAAATAATTATTTTATAACATTTTAAAATTTTTAGCAATATGCATGCATACTGATATTTGTAATCTTAACATCAAAATAAATATTTTTTTTTAGCAAATGAACCAATTGGTAAATGATATTTTGTTGAATTTTTTCTGATGATATTTATGTTGGATTATTATAATTTCACTTCCAATATTTATTTTATATATATCATAAAAATAATTTTCAATTGCTTTTAATTTTAAATAAATATATTTCTTCACAATTAATGATGGAGTTCTCTATATTATAAAAATATTATATCAAGGTTGAAGTTTCCAAACATCACATCAAATGAAACCTTTATTTTTCTTTTTTTTTTTTGGTCTTTTTCTTGTGATGGTCAATATTAATCTTTGATTGTCTGAAGCTAAGAAAGAAGTCGGACTGTTTCTCCTTGCTAACATGTTCGGGTGGACGTACGTTTCCTCCATGCAACTATCGGTAAGAGGTCCCTCCTTCTAACCATATTTTAATCCAACGGTGGAGGTTTGTTCTTTGAATCTATCTCTTTCTTTGATTAGAGTTGGGAGTTACAGATGAGTTGGAGTCATAGATTTCCCTTATATATATATATATGTATATATATATTTCTATACCATGAAAGGAAGAGATCAGTTTGGAGGACAAACCTTGACCGTTCGATTAAAGAACCTACCTCGAATTGTATACCCTTCTTAAATTAATACATATGATAATTAATACATGATAATTTATACATATGTCTGCCTGTCTGTCTGCCCTTCTTGCAAAAATGAAAAGAAAGACATACGAAAATCTTGCGAAAAACATATAATTTAATTTATTAAATAATATTTTTACATGAATTTATATATTTTTTACATAAATATATATTTTCAAATTTCATCTATTAAATAATATTTTTATATATAATATAAGTGAATTTATATATAATTACGCTATAAATTTAATAAATACATATATAAAGATACTAAAGATATATAAAATTATTTTGAATTCATAATGTTTCTTTTTTTTTGAGTTAAATAATTATATATATATATATAATATTTTAAATTTATTACTATTTCAAAATCTGGGACTAGTAAAAGAAATCAGGCTGATTTCCAGTGGAGCAATATATAGTGGTGTTTATTATTACTGCTAAAAAGACAGACAACCAGGCTAGAATCCTCCAAACTCGCTGTAGAGCGAGAATTACGATTAGTCAAGCACGTGTGGACCGATATTAGTTAAGCACTTACCTCTCCCTGTCGGAAGAAAAATTCTTCAAACCCCTCTTGACAACCATGTTACCTTCAAGAGTATGCTTAGCAACACAGTTAGAGGGTGCATTACAATCTCTAAGGATAAAATTACCTTTAAAATCAGTAAAAGAACAAAGCAGAGATGAATTAACATCATATGGAAGTAAGGTTTTGATTAAGCGATGAATAAGTTAGGGGAAGTAGTTGTCGTGAATATATAAATTAGCTACCCTAAAATATGTGCATTTGCAATGTTGTATATAATTCGAAAGTGGAATGATGCTTAAATTAAATCAGAGGAAGGGTAATTAAGTTAAAAATCATTAACAATCTAAATTATAATAAATTTAAAGAAAATACAAGATATTTAAGGTTAACTGTTGATTTGTCATATATATGTACATTCTAGGGAGGTTAACATGATCATATAATAGCTTATAAATAAGTTTCTTACAAAATTGAACATATGTGTTACTTAAATGAAATTTAGGGTAAATTAATTGATACTTAAAATTGATATATTAGTTAGTTGTTAGTTGTTTTAGTAGTGTTTAACTGTAAATTATTAATCGTCAAATATTAATTTGAAGTTAAAATATTTAATAATAATAATGTTTAAGTTAGTAGTTAAATAAAATGTTTAAAATAAATAACAAAATTATTAACCTCCAATCTCTAAGAATGAAGAGAATTAACTTTTCATAAATCATTTTATTTGATGTTTAAGAATTTTTGAGTTATGAGAAATTCTTAATATATCATGAATTATTAATAATGTAATCAATTTTCATTAATATATAGTTAAGAATTTTTCAGACATGAGATTGTGTAAAGAATCATAAGATCTAAAGGACAAAAAAATTATTATTTTATGATAATATTGTCGTATGATGGTCAAGCTTTGAGAAACTGCCATTGTTTTAGTAAAATAATATTAAAAAAATCATCGACTTTGAGAAATTAAATCCCTCTGACAGACAATTTTATCTATATATATACACATAAATATGATATAAAATAATAAATAATCATTTATATTATAAAGAATTTTTTATAATATTTATTTTACATTAATAATTTTAATTGTTTGAAATATAATTAATAACAATAATTATTATTATTAATTATTTCATTACATTTTAAATTTTTTAGCAAATTAACCAATTTGTAATCGATAATTTGTTAAACTTTCACTTCCAATATTTGTTAAACTTTCACTTCCATAAAAATGAAAGTTATTGATGGATTTTCAAATCATTTGAAGATGAGTCTATTTTAGTTCTGATTCTTATGAAAATTTACACTGCTATCTTTTTTTAACAATTATAAAATTTTTCTATCATATTATTTTAAAAAATAAAAAAAATAAATTTATTTTCTTTTATTATTATTCTCCATCTCGTAATAAATTTCCCAAACAAATACGAAAAAGTTATCACAGATATAAGTGAAGTGAATGAGCAACATCAGTTGTTACATCATTGAAATGGAATAAAGAATGTCAAAATTACACGGGCAAGATCATCTCGCAAGTCTTAGCTAGAACTAGGCATGGAAGTATGGCCTTCAAACTCAGGAACATCTTCTGGCAAGATCAAAGTAAACAAAAAGCAGTCACAAGTTCTTCGGCTGGACCTTACTGAAAATGAACGACAAAACGAAAGTGATTATTCTAGCAAGAAAACTACTAACAAAATGGAAAGTTTTTGGGGGGTTTTCCACTTAATTTATTTATTAGGAAATACAAATTCAACGTTCATTTCTCTATCTCCAGTAACCGCTGTTAATATATTAACCTCCACAATAAGCAGCTCCTGCTCGGCTCGCAACTCTTTCAATCTGTTTTCGAGCTTCCTTGTTCTCTGATCGGTCGCCCGGATAATTCTTTTATTGTGATAATTTTCTATTTATACAATAAATTTTCATGAATCCTCTTTTTTTCTTTTTTATCATATGGGCAAGAAATTAGAGTTATGAAAGCAAGTTGATACACCATTTCAATTCCTTCAGGAAAAGATTTATGATTTGATGCATGATTCGTAAGGCTTTGAATACTCAATCTAATTGTCTTTCATGGGATGTCTCTGCTTGTATGGTTTCAATATGGATCCTTTTTGTTTCAAACCTCATGGTTGTAATAGTATAATCCTCTCTAGCTATGGTTTTTGAACCTCTCAACCGTATAATATCAATAATATCCATAAAGATGAAAGGTATTGATGGATTTTAAAACTTTTTGAAGATTAATCTAATATAATTCTCATTCTTATGAAAATTTACACTACTATGTAATATGTTGCTTTAACTTGAATATTAGTTGGAAGTTTATATTATCTTTGTATATATACTTCTTTGAATTATGAATATATCATCTTGGTTGATAAATAATAAAATTTTTCATTTTATTATTTAAAAAATAAAAAAATTAAATTTATTTTCTTTCATTATTATCCTCCCTTCAGGGAAAATTTATCACAGATACAAGGATAGTCAATCGGCAACTCAATTTTTACATCATCTATATTGCTCTAGATATTGAAAATGGAGTAAAAAATGTCAAAATTACAACTTAACCATCAATACACAAAGAGAAGGAATCAATATATTATAAAGACAAAAGCACGTAAAAACTTTTAAAAATTATAGAAATACGTAAAGTTGGTTTTAAACCCAATTCTTTAGTATTTGATTTTTTATTCTATATAAACCTTTTCGATACAACCTTATGAATATAATTATATACTCATTCCTAGCTACAATTTTAAACCCTTTAGTAGTATAATATTAATAATATCAGTCGCCCGGATTCGGTCTTCCACAACGGCTGAATTCGAAGTTGATAAGTGCCGCCAGAATAGACTGGTTGTTCACATAAATTTGTGAAACTAAAATAGAATCCCGGAATTGTAGCTACGGGTATCATCCACGAAGATTATGGGAGTCGAACACTAGTCAATGGCTACTTCACAGTTTAAGGCAATCAAATTAAAATAAAATCAACAGGGATAGAAACTTTAATTGATAAAATAACAAATAAGCACTACGACTAGCTTGAAGCAAGAAAAAAAAAAATCAATCCAATAAAAAGGAGGTTTAGGGCAATGGTAAATACTTGAAATGAAATCTAATAATAACAATTGATACCACTCAAATAAATGATAAAAGAGGGGTGACTCTATCCCTAGCAATCAACCATCCCAATATCATTCAAAACTTGCAAATGAATCTATTCCTAGCATCCAT
>CANYBF011863230.1:0-28343 GCA_948192965.1 Dalechampia spathulata | reverse complement strand
TGGCAGTACCTTAAATTAAGTAACATTATTAATGGTTTATAATAATGAATAATTATGACGATGCTTAAATTATAATATGTATGCAAGTGATAACTCTGATATGATGATAAGGTAATTATGATATTATGATAATTCAGGGATTGAAATTTATTGGATGTTGGATCGTATGCATATTCATAAATTGTAAAAAAAAATGTACGCAAATCCCTTGTAGGATGTTTGTTGACTTTCTAGAAGAGAAAGTTAATAGACATTCTACGGGAGCATGTCAACGTGGGTAAAAGACGTGACATAACTTATCCTATAAGGTCACATAAAAGCATGAACAAGTAAGGTGAAAACATGAACATTTCATGAAAGAAAATCACCAAATGAATAATGTAACATACCAAATGAATAGTGCACCTTACTAAATGAATAGTGACATGCCTTGTATGTTTGGAAACTTAATGAATGCATGTTCTAAGCTTCCAAACCTAAAGATATTCATATCTAAACCTCATTATTCATTATTATACACATGTATATACACTCAGAGATATAAATTGACCTTAATGTTTATGTTTGAATCATGATTGATTAATGTTCCTTACATATTGAATTGATCAAGATACATGACCTACATGCTAAAATACCTATATATGAATTAAATGGGTGTATGTACTTGAATATATAGAGGTGTTAAGACATGAATAAGGTTAAATGTCTATTATGTTATCAAATGGAGTTCACTAACATTTAAGTATACTTAATGAATACGAAAATAACTAGGACATTAAGGATGGCTGAATTACATGTATGACTTGTATATGCATTTATACTTGAATGCATGGGTGTGTAATGATATAAATAAAGGTAATTACTTATGATTTGTTCAAATATGATTCAATGATGATTAAATATTCATGATGAATAGTAATTTGTTCAAGATGCTTAATTGATTGAAAAATATATAAAATTATTACTTATGATGAATGTAATACTATAACATGAAAATGTGCAAATATAACTATCATGACTATAAAGTGAAGTATAATTACATAAAATGGATATGTATGAATTCCTAATGGTGAGAAACTTTGTGCAAATTGTAAATGGCTTTACTAATTAAGTGAATAATGAAATTTATCATTGACTCAACGGAGGAACAGTGATAGTGACTACTAATCATTTAAATAGGCTTGTGCTATCTAAGATTTCCACGATCGATAACTCGATCAATAGTAGAAAGGTGTACATAAGTACACTATAGTTATTTATTTATTTATTTACCATATTTAGAATATCTTCTGATGAGTCTATATAGGAAATGAATTATGAATGTTCTTTTATAATGATGTTTTATGCATTATTGAAAATTTATGGCATAAAGGATATTATCTTATGATGATACATATGTCATGCTTTTAAATAGTAGTTATTATATTGAAAATGAATGCCAGAGTATATAGTTTATATTTTATGACATTCTAATCTATTAAATGAGGTCGATAGGTGAATTATCACAAGTATAGAGATGCTATATGATATCTATTTTTTTATTCATGAAATATTAATTGATATGGATTGTGAATAATGATTTATGATGGAAGATTGATATTATACTTTATCAATTTTCATATTCATCATGGCATTAAGCATAATGTATATGTATCATATCATGAATCATTTACATACATATTCATATTCATGATATGTCATACAAAAGATATAAGGTGAGAAAAGAGAGAAATGATACAGAAATGAAATGGAAGCGTACTATGTCAACATTTTTAATTAGAATTAAAAATATGGATTCCTTCAATGGAATCATACAACATCATTCCTAATTGGAATTAAAAATATGGGTTCATTGAACCATACAGTTATAATGTGCTCCTACGAGAGATGAGTACCGGTATATACAAGACCTAGTACAAGATTGTGCATAATCATACACAAATGAAAGGAAATGTCATAGGAAAATCAAAGGGAGAATGCATAGCATGATTACATACACACAATCATGCATTATTCCTCAATTACAATGAAATGAAAGACAATGTTATTACAAGTGCATTATAAGTGTACATATATCAATGTTTATAGAGACATGATGGCTTACATATAGTAATATACACAGAGGAAGTCATATATGACTGTTTATAGTATTTATATTCATGTTTCCATAACATTTTATGTTATGTTGAAAAAGTAAAGGCAAAGTGAAAGCAAAGGCACAATATGAGTGCATATAATGAACTATTCATTTTAAAGATGAAATTATGGTATGATTTGCATAGAGAATGATTATTATTGATCTTATACAATATGGTTATCAATTATTATTGATCCATGATAACATACCATTATGAATGTAATATGGCATTATACAGAAATAGGTAGTTAATGTTCTTAATGCTATTTGACAAAGGTTCACTATAATTGCATAATGTAATACATAAGTGCTACTATATTGTCATTCAATGTTGGTATTATCTTGTTACAAATAATTATGTTGATTATGGTTATGATTATGAACAATTATGGTTGTTATATTATTTTATTGATTGAAATGACATTGATGACTTACATACCATGAAATAAGTATTTTCTACATACATTAATGGGAGGCAGGTGATGTTATTAGTATATGAAATAGTGTTCCATGATATTTGAACTATTATTGAGTGTTTACAGATAGTTTTCAATATTATTGAGTTAAGAAGGCATTTTAATGCTATATTATAGTGAATTTGTAATGAATACTCATGATTAAGATATTTTATATTTTTTTATGTGATGGTATAACAAAAAATTGAGTAAACATCAACATCTCTTATATAGAATTTGATGCATGATATATTTATAGATGAAAAGATATTTGAATCATGAGGTATGTTTGTGATATTGTTATTATGCATTTATTATATAGCACCACTGAGTAAAATATTCAGTGTTTGTCATTTGATAAACGCAGGTTGAAAGTTTATGAAGAAGCATATGGATCTAGAGGCACCAAATCAACAGGACTATTTATATGCCAAAGTTTCAAAAATGTCAAGTACTCTAGAGTTATGTAATTATATTACAATGTATATAAGTCCAAGGTAGTAAATAATTGCATTAATATTTATTAAGTATATGTGTATTTCATAATTTTAAAAGGAAAAGATTTTTGCACATCCCTTGTAGGATAATTAATAGTTTTCACTTATTGAGAGACTATTAACTATTCTACAAGAGCATGTTATACCATGAGGGGTGTGACAGAAGAGGTCCTCTTTTATAAACCAAGGGGTTACAAGGATAGTGGAATTTTATTGTAGATGAATAATGTCTTATTTGACATCTTTTACTATTAATGAATAGTAACTTGTCTGGTACTTGGAAGAACAATACAAAAACTCTTTTATTTTTCTTTTTCTTTCTTTATTTTCTCTTTTTATTTTTATTCTTTTTTCTTTTCTTTTTTCTTTATTTTCTTTGTTTTCTTTTTTATTTTTTACAGGTGGTAAAATATCATAACAATCATCCTCATTATTGGGGCAATAATTTGAATATGAGTTTGAGTCTTTTAAAGACGTCGATACCAAAGACGATGGTGATGCATTAGAAGAAGATGTAGATGAATCTATTATCCTTTATGATGAGACTTTACCTTTTATGGATTATTCCATTGAACTGGGTTTTACTATCTTTGAAACTGAGGGTAGTGGCTTAGCTACTTTCATACAAATAGCTTTATAATCTTCAATAGTTTGTGCATATGCTAGTAAGGCCTGGGAATGTATCTTTTGAGCTCTAAAGGTACTTTCAATAGGTTTTATTGATGAGGCATTATTTCTATGATCATACCATTCTCTTAAAGTTTAGTCAAATGTAGAATATTTGAAGGCATTCCACCATATGAATTTATGTTTTTTCACGAGTATAGGTACATTAGTTCTTGTCTGATACGATACTTCAAAATACCATTGGTACACCTAAAGAATATATAAGATCATACAAAAGAGGAGAAGTGGAGGGTATTTTCTTCTTCCAATACAGAGGGTTGAAAATAAGTTTTAAAGTATTGATAAGCTGTTGATACATCCAGTGATAGAATACTATCAATATTCTCAAATTTACACCACCATTCAAGAAACCATAGAGGGGGCAGACTGGTGTTTTAAGGTTGTGTCAAAGTATACGAGTCATAGGTGAGTATTCGAAGGGTTTTGGATACAAGAGACTTTTAACTAGGCATCAATGTAGTCCTAATAATTATATGAAATAGGTGTGGTTTATATGAAAAGAAGCTTGTTGCAAACTTAATAGGTTGGTACATGGGTTGTTTCTAGTTAGAGGATGCAAAATCCTCCTTATTTTTTTTATTGATGAATACAAAATTATATCCTATTTTTTGGATCAAAATTATGTTTTATATTTACAGAATTAATTTCTTATAATATAGTAAAATAATATTCTTATGGTTTAGAAAAATTAGTTAGTTTAAAAAACCAATTTTCTTGATATATAGATTTTACAATATCCCATGGATTATTTGGCATTCCATTTTCTATAACAAACTCAGTATCTAAAATATTTTTCTAAAGCATTAGGATTTTTTAGAAAAATTTGAAGATACCATTTGGATAGGTTGATTTACTTTTACTAAAGGCTTTAAATCAATTTGAGATAGGGTTTTAGAAGATGAAGATTCACCTATCTTAGGTTTTACAAAAGGGTTAACAGTTTACATGCAGACCTTCCATTAGTGGCTATACTTATCATTACTTCGATTATTTCTGGAGATTGGACAAATTGACTTGGCCAAGCCTTTAAAAGTTATGCTTTAGTCTCTTCTTCTTCTTGGGCAACATTAACCCATTATTTTATCAATTTAGAACCAGGTTTTACCATATCTTAAGAATGGTCTAATAGAACTTTAAGTGTGGAACTGGTTTTAGAGGAAGATGAGTTGGATTCTGTATTTTCTTTAGTTTTATTAGCCTTCTTCTTTTTAGTCCCCATTTTATTTGTAAAGAAATTCTCATATTAGAAAATTAGGAATACTATTATTCTTACTTGAATATATTTTATATCAAAATAAAAAATACTTAATATAGCTTGCCATCTTGCAAACATTTGTTTTGAGGCAAGATTTTTAACATCTTTTTGCAAACTTCTTTAGCATATTTACAATTAATATGTAATAAAAATTTTTGATTTAATAGATTAGATTGGAATTTAGAAATAGACAAGACAATACTTAACATTTCCTTTTTAATTGTAGAATAATTTACTTGAGTAGAATTCTAATATCCTGAAGTAAATTGTATAATACATTCTTTATCATCTTTAACCTACTTTAAAATACCTCCATATCCTATGTTTGAAGCATCAGTTTCTACAATTTTATAAGCTAAAGGGTCTGGTATATACAAACAAGGTATAGTTTTTACTAAGATTTTTATTTGTTGGATAATAATAGTATGTATTTTAGTCCATGGTTCTTGATTCTTTTTTAATCGATTATGTAAAGGTTTTATTAATTTATTCAAATTTGGATAGAAACCTATAACATAATTTAAGCATCCTAAAAATCATTGCAACTGAGCTTTATTTATTACTTCATCAAGAAATTTTTCTTCAAAAGATAAATTTCTTCCTATCGGTTTTATAATACCCTAATATATATTATGACCCAAAAATCTAATTTTAGTTTGAAATAAAGAC
Source organism: Dalechampia spathulata (assembly GCA_948192965.1). Lineage (NCBI taxonomy): Eukaryota > Viridiplantae > Streptophyta > Magnoliopsida > Malpighiales > Euphorbiaceae > Dalechampia > Dalechampia spathulata. The sequence continues at coordinate 22,643 of CANYBF011863230.1, read as the reverse complement.
ATTTTAGTTTTACTCAAAATCAACCCATTTTTATAAGCAATTATACAAAATGTTTTTAGGTGTTTAAAATGTTCTTCTATATTATTGTTGAAGATTAAGACATTATCTATATAGACAATACAAAATTTTATATAAGGATTAAAAATGTCATTCATTATAAGTTGAAATTAAGAGGGTGCATTTTTAAGCCAAAAGACATAATATTTCATTCATATTGTCCAAAAAGAAGAGTAAAAACAATTTTGTATCTATCTTTAGGGTCAATCTATATATACTAATATCCTAACTTCATATCAAATTTAGAAATATATACTTGCATTATATAATCTACTTAATAAATCTTTTTATTTGGTATAGGGTACCTAATCCATTTTAAGACTTTATTTAATGGTTTATAATTTATCATTAATTTAGGTACTCCTCTTTCCATTTCTAAGGCTTTATTCATATAAAATGTTGAATAAGACCAAGGACTTATGGATTTACGAATTAGATTTTTTACTTCTACATCAGTTATTTCTTTTTTACAAAATTCAATCATATCTAGGGACATTTGTATAGATCTAGCCTTAGTCATTATATCTTTTTCTTTAAAATTATCTTTATAAGGTAGATCAATCATATGTTGTTTTATATCCCATAAAGCATTAGAGAGATCAGAACATAATTCCTTTTCAATATAATCTTTTAACTGATTTATTCTTATTTCTACTAAGTCCCATTCTAATCGTTTATTTATTCTTTATGTATTTAAATTATCTTTTAAATTCTTAAGGTGTTCTGTTTTAGCTTTAATAATAGAATTTATTTCTAAATTATGAACCATATAAGAACATAATAAATTAAGACTTTTTTTCAGGTTTTTCTATAAAAGAAAATTCTATTTTTTTTATTTTTAATTTTGAATTTTATGTTATTATCTGTTATACTATATGTAATAATGAGACTCATAAAAGATGTTCCTAAATTTACCATACGATATATATTTTCTGTTAGTATAAATATAGTTTTTAATTCTAAATTATTATTTATAATAAAAGCATCAGTTTTTCCCATTATTTGTAATTTAGTTTTATTAGCTGTAGTTAATTTCTCACTAGTTTCATTACAAAATCTATTAGGTATTAAACTTGATTTTATATAATTTAGATCAGCTCAAATATTAAATAATGCTATAGCATCTATAATATAGTATGGTGAAAATTTTATTTTTATAGATATTAAATATTTACGATAAGTTATTTCATGTAACACATTTATAAAATTTTTATCTTTATTTATTATATTAATATTATTATCTTCCTCTCCATCTCAATTGTCTTCAGAAGAATTATCTGTTTCTATCTTATTTTATTTATTTATTAGAGTTTGAATAATTCCTGAGTCTTTTTGCGGTTTAATTTTTAATTCTTTTAATTTTATTTTTATCTCTTTTATTTGTTTTTGTAAATCTCATATTATAGGTCTTGTTTTGACTTGTTTATTTTTATTTACTATTGTTGTTAAATCATAAGTTTATTTTTCAATATTCGATTTCTCATTTATTCTAGTACTATTATCATTACTATTAAAGTCATCCAATATCTTATTTAGAAATTTTTCTTTCATTTTAAGATCTATATGTTTAATTAATTCTAATAAAGATTCTTATTGTTTAGTTAATACATTTATAGTTTTACTACTAAACTCTGAAGTATTAGTATTTATTTCATCAATTTAATTACTTTCTTCATCTGTATCATGTATCTAACTCTAAATATAATTCATGTATCTTATTTAATATAGATTCTTTTAGACTTAATTCTTGTAATTTTTTATTAAATTTACAAAATCTAGATGTATGTCCTTTTTTACTACAATTATAACATTCTAGGTCTTTATAATTCTTATACGTTGTATTTCTCTTAAAATATTTCTTGTTACTAGGCCTTTTATTCATCTTAGTTTTTCTATAGTAATTATCCTTATTAAATTTCTTTTTATAATATTTTTTATAAGGTTTTTTATGTGGGTTTTTATATGTTTTCATACATTGTTCTTTACAATCATTATAAGTTAAATTATAATCACTCTTGTTTTATTTACGCATCTCATGCTTTAAAGATTTTTGTAATTTATATCGTAGTAAAGGTTCAAACCTTCCTTTTGAATTATATTAACTAATTGATAATAAGTTAATAAACTATAAGGTATATGATTCTCAAATTCCTGTTTTATATTATTTTATACCTTTTTTCGTAGGAAAAATGAAAGTCTAGCTAAAAACTTTTGTTTCCAAAAATCTTGATTAGAGTCTTCCTTTAGCATAATATGAGTTAAACATGCTATTTTATAATACTAAAAATCACTTAATTTTTTACATTTAAGGTTACTTAATAACTTTGCATTTTTATCTTTTAAATGATCTAAGTCTCTTATAAAATGTGATGATATAGTTAACATTAATGTAAATACAACATCTTGTAAAGTATTTCCATGTTCATTTAATATGGGTGTCCCATCTTCATAAGTTTTTATAGCATTTAAAATTTATAAGTGTTGACCTTCTATTAAATGATTATCCCACCATCCTTTTAATTGACATGTGAATCTTACAATAATTAATTCTGCTATAGTTTTATTAGAAGTATTTATTTGCATCCTGTATATATTTGCAGCCATTGTCATTTATTGTAATAGACTAAGAATATTATATTCAGATAAGTTATCTATGTTCCATTCATAAATAGAAGATGAATTGTATTTATATTGTAACAAAATATTTGACCTATCATTTATATCAAGATTTGATAATGAAACTATATGTTGATTGTGAGTTATACGATTTATTTGTGGACCTAATGTTTTATTAAATGATTATATATCCTCAGTCTCAAGGGAAGAGTTTTTTGATTCTGAAGTAATTTCTTATGATACAGTATTAATCATCTTAGTATTAGATGTTGATGCTATGTTTTTAAGTTGTTCCTTAATTGGTTTTATAAAATCAGAATTTTTATGTTCTTTTTGTTTCCTTTTGACTATTAATAGAAATTTGATATAGTTTAAAAACATAAGTTTTTAATTTCTTTTCTTTAGAATCTTCTTCTAATTTAATTTTCTCCCCTTTAATAGACTTTTCTATTCTATTTAATTGTTTTCTTATACTATAAAGATATGCGTTACTAAAATTATTTTATTCTAATATTTTTCTTTGTGGATCTTCTTCTGTTGCAATTTTAAATGGCGATATCATTATTTTATGTTCTCCATAGTTAAATGAACTATTCATTTTAAGTGGATGTTCACATTGAATTATTTTATCTTTTACTCTCTATTTTATTTCTTTATTTCTTATAGTTATTGGGTTTATATTCTTCTTATAAATTTATTTAAACCAATTAATAAATTTAATTTTTACTTGATTATTTTTTACAAACATAATATACTCTTTTTTTAGTTTTATTAATATTATTATTTTTAGTAATTTTTAATAATTTTTCTATATTTTTTATAGTTGTTATTTCATTATAAAATTTTTCTTCATTAAAAACAAATTCTTTAGTTATGACATTTACTTCCCTACCTTGATTAATCATATTTTCTATTATAATAGATGTTGTAGGTGATTCAAGTGATGAAAAATTTGTTCATTATATTGATTTAGTCTAGGGTTTGGATTTAATGGTCCTAAATTATCGTACAAAGAATATGGTATATTGAACTATATTCTATATTTTTTAGTCTATGGCTTGACTTTGGTATATCATATGTACAATATCTAGGTTTGATAAAAGTTTACAAAACTAGTTTAGGTTCGTTATACGAGCCACAAGTAACAAATGGTATTTATGAAGCCCTTCCTATGTCTATAGTTGAATTAGTTGAGGATGTATCATAACACCATGAACTTATACTAGGTCTAATGAATTTTGACTTTACTATTCCATCATCATATTATTCTATTTTACTTACATTAATGTTTGGTTTTACTATTTTCTCAGGTTCAAGTGGACAAACAGCTCCTTCTAAGACCCACTCATCTAACAAAGAAATATCTTTCCACTATATAGTTTTAGAGATTACTGTATTGGCTTTACGAAGATTTTTTTGCAAAAATTTAGTTTCTCCTAATTTTGGTTGAATTTTATATTTCATAGAAAAAGCAAATGCCATAGCCTTATAATGTATTTTATATATTAAAGCTACTAGAATAGATTCTTCTAATATTTTATAATTATGAGTCTTTATTTCTAATACTACACTTTTTAAAATATTTACATCATTTAAAGATATAGTTATGTTTGGATGTACATCAACAGAAATTGATCATTCACTAAAACTTATTTCAATTGATCCTAGCAAATAATCTTGAAAATTTACAAATTTAGCATATCTAATTATGGCTAAAATACTTGTGTTTAAACTTTCTCTAAGTAAATGATTTATACCAATTTGTATGAATCCTATATGTATATATTTAAAACCATTACTCTTATGTTGTTGCAATGTTTTAAGTGACAAAAGTATTATACGTTCAAAAGATTTACTAAGTTGAATATCTCTTTCCCCAGTTTTTATAGTATAATAAGTTATAAAACATTTAACTTTGAAATTTTATAAATATGTTCTTTATTAATTTTAGGTATATCTCAATCATCAATAGCATATTTACTATTCTTTTTATTTCTAAGTTATTAGAATTATCAGATCTAGCAGTACTAGTAGATTTACATAAAAAGGTTCCATTTTTTAAAAATTTTTTGTAATTAAAACATAATTATTGACTTTTAGACGTGACCACCGACTTATTTCCCTAGGATGCTTATCATTGGCAAAAATGGGACTAACTATATATCCAAAGCCTTAAGTCAATTATTTTGTTTTAAATTACTTAAAGTTTTTATTATGAAATTCTTTTCTATATAGATTTATATATATATATATATATATATATATATATATATATATATATATATATATATATACACACACACACACACATACATATATATAACTGTATATCCCTTATTCCTCTGAAATATCATGCTAATGATGTATAATGCATGATTTATGTCTTTATTATGTATGCATCTAATTGAAGTTGACTTAACTGTAAAACAATAACATTTCAGAATGTTTATATATCGCACATCCAAATCAATAATTATTAATAGAGTATTCATAACATTATATGATGATGTGCCTGTAATTAATAAGCCTTTATATTTCACCTGTGAATCTCATTTACAGATAATTAATACGAGACATGAACATAGTCCATATCATTTGACATTACTTTATGATATACTTACAAGTCACCAATAGTTTCAAAAGGCACAAGTATTTAATTGTAGTTTCAATTGAAAATATCAATATATTTATGCAAATCATCCAACATGCCACTAGGCATTCAAAACTTATCATAATGATAATAAACCTATTGAGCAAGCCTCAATCTTTAAGTAAAATCATCAAATAATTAATGAACAAAATTAAAGTATTAAACAATCATTTATTATGATGCATTTAACTTTAAACTGACTTTTCATGTATCTATCAATTTCATTTTATGAATTAACAGTAAATAGGCACATACCATTCTTATCCTTACCTTTGTCAATGCATTAAATAAGGGTTATAATCTACATATCTTTATCATTTATCATACATAAATTTTACATATGAATTCTTTCCAAATAAATTTGAAAGTGAAATTTTCATAAGTCTCACAACTTAGCCAAATATATATATATACACAACTTACACATATATCGGCATATTTCCATTTTTGATGATGCTTATCCATAGAGGTAGCACATAATTTTTTTGTTAACTTATGTACAATCATAATCAATCTAGATTCATAAACAAAATGATTATTTAGTCTAACCACCTGCCAAGTTATTCCTAGTGTAGCTAATCAATTTTGACAGCCATATTCATGTACAAAATGATAAGAAAAGTTAAATAATGCTTAATGTTCCAATGAGTTTTTGATATAAATATAAGGTACTATTTTACATACAATATCTCCTATTGTAGAAAGGTCTATTTGGTTACTAGACTATGGCATTTTTTTTATTGAATTAACATAGTAAATGCCTATCATTGATATAGATATGACATAAACCACGTTTCCAATATAAACAACATCTGTACATTTCATTTAACATTCAAGTTTATGTCCTTTTCTTAGGTAATACATTCATAGTACATCCTTAAATCTTGCTAGTATTTTGTTTTACTTACATAATGAAATAAATGTGCAATGAATGAAAAAGTATTTGGCACATCAAGCCCTTGATTGCTGTGTTCAATATATATCTATTACAATTTTGAACTAGCCAAGAATAAATGAAATCATATTCCTATAATCTTGTAGACATTACAATAGATGCCTACTAAAGTGGGATTATATTTGACTAAATTTAAAATGACTATAATTTAGTTTGCTAGCTGTCAACTTTCCTTAATACTCCCCTATAAACTAATGGGATGAACTACCATCAGTTTACTCTTTAAAGTCAAGAATTGTTGTTTAGACAAGGGCTTGGTTAAGACATCTGCAAGTTGATCAACAGTTGGAATGTAAGACACCTGAAGATTTTTATATCAAACTTGATCTTGAACAAAATGAAAATCAAATTCAAGATGTTTGGATCAAGAGTGGAATACTGGATTAACTGCTAAATATGTTGCTGACACATTATCACACCAAATTTTTGATAGGGCAGGAAGAGGCTGTTGGACTTCATGAAGAAGAGATTGAAGCCAATAAACTTTGGATACTACTGATGCTAAGGCACGATACTCAAACTTAGTGCTAGAACAAGCCATAGTTTTTATTTCTTCAAACACCATGAGATGAGATTTTTCCCATGAAACATAGCATATGTTGAGGTACTTTTCTGTCTAGTCTGTCACTACCCCAATCTGCATCAGAGAAAGCAAGGAGATGTGGAGAATGTGTAGACTAGGGAAGGAGACCATGGTTCATTGTTCCTTTTAAGTATTGAAGCATTCGTTTCATCGCTTGCCAATGGTTGACTGAAGGGGAATGCATGAATTATACTGCCTCATTGACTACCATGGTAATGTCAGGCCTGGTAAGTGCTAAATATTATAGGGTACCAATTACTTACCAAAACAATGAAAGATCTTCAAAGTTGTTGTAATAATCATTGGCTAAAAGTGCTTGTGGAGAAGATGGTATAGAAACAGGAGTGGCCTCATGCATGTTTACTCTTCATAGAAGGTCCCAAATATATTTTGATTGAGAGAGTTAAAGTCCAGTTTGTACTCAAGTGACCTCCACGCCTAAGAAATAAGTTAGTGGTCCCAGATCTTTAAGTACAATAGCAGACCCAAGTTGTTTAATGATACCTTGAACAAGATTGGCGATGGACCATGTCAAAATTAGATCGTTAACATATACAAGACAATAAGCAGTATTTTTTCCAGAGGAATAAATGAAGAGAAAGCTATCAGGTTTGGATCCTTTGAAGCCAATGTTTTATAGAGATTACAAAAGATAAAAATACCAATCCCATGGGGCTTATTTTAAGCCGTATAAGGACTTCTTTAATGTACATACATAATGTGACTTAGTACGATCCAAGAAACTTGGGGGTTGTTTTATGTAAACTGGCTCTTTAAGAGCTCCATGTAAGAATGCATTTGAGATATCTAGTTGATGAATAGGCCAGTTAGAGTGCACTACAATAGATAAAATGAAGTAAACTGTTGCAAGTTTATTGACCGGGCTAAAGGTCTCAGCATAATCAACTCCGGGTCATTGGTGAAAGCCTTTAGTCACAAGTCTCGCCTTGTAGCGATCAATGGATCCATTAGGTTTGGTCTTGATATGATAAATCCATTTACAGCTAATAACATTTATGGATTGTGTTCTTGGTACTAAGTCCCAAGTTCCATTAGCCATTAAGGCATTTATTTCCTCTAATATTGCTTACCGCTAAACTTGTTGTTTTACTACTTCATGATATGTAGATGGTATGGTGAGAGTGGTGGTATTAATATGATGAGCTTTTAGTTTGAGGTTACTAGTTTTTGATCTAGTAACCATTGGGTGGTGGTTTTGAGTATCAATTCTAATGTTTAAGTAGGATGTAAGGTCAGTTGTAAGTATGGTTGAAGGAGATGGGTCTTTTATTGTGGTATTAGTGAATGGGACAATTTCAGAGTTGGTTATTTGAGATGAATCTTGTAAGAGTTGCGGCTGTGGAGGTGGGGTGGTGTCTGATGTTGGTTCAGGGGATAAGGGTGCAAGAGGTGCTCTAAGTAAGAAAATTATCGATGGTGGTGAACTAAGAATTGAAGATTGCCCATCACTTTCTTTGAATGGAAATACCTGTTCATAAAATATGACATGGCGTGAGTAAAAAATTTTATTGGTGGATAAAGATAGACACTTATAACCCTTATAAAGAAGACTATAACCAAGAAATACACATTTTGTAGATCGAGGTTCAAGTTTATTACTTGTATAAGGATGAAGCCATGGATAGCAACAATAATGAAAAACACAAAGAAATTGATATTCCAGGTTGTGTTGAAAAATTATTTGATAAGGAGATTTATGATTGAGCTTAAGAATGGGTAGATAATTTATTGTATGGACAACAGTAGCAAAGGCATGATCCTAATATTATAATGGTATTGATGAATGGTATAGATAGGTACGACTTATTTTAGTGATGTGTCGGTGTTTTTGTTCAGCACAACCATTTTGTTTGGATGTATGTGGGCAAGAGCTTCTTTATGTAATTGCATTTGTAGCTAAATAATTTTTTAGTGCTTGGTATTCTCCTCCCCAATTAGATTGAAATTGTTTGATGGATTTATCAAAAAAATTTTCAATTATAGCCCGAAATTTAATAAAATAACCAAAGACTTTAGACCTATGGTAAAGAAAGTAAATCCATGTGTATTTAATATAGTGATCAAAAAATAAAACATAGTAGAAATAACCATCAAAAGAAGCAATGGGAGCAGGGCCCCATAAATCAGAACAGATAAGTTCTAATGGTTCTTTAGCATGAAAATTGGAATTTAAGAAGGGTAGTTTGTGGCATTATTTAACACAATATGTTTCATACAATGAACCATTGGTTATAGCAGTAACAGGTAATTTATTCAAAGATAATACTTTATTGATAGTCTTGAAACAAGCATGGCCTAATCTAGCATACCAAGTTACGAAGGATACTGAATAGCAAGATGGAAGGACTTGAGTAGATGCTAAGTGATAGAGACTATCTTTAATATGTCCCTGATGTAATGCCTACTTCATTTTACGATCCTTAATCATAAAAAAATCTGGGAAAAATTCAACAGAGACATCATTAGAATAGGTGAACTGGAGAACAGATAAAAAATTTATGTTAGATTGTGGAACATGAAGAATGTTATTTAATGAAAAAATATGAGAATCAAGAGAGATATTATTGGAACCAATATGAGTGATGGGTAAGCTTTTACCATTGGTGAGAGCAACTTCATCAATGCCCAAATATTCAGAGTGAATGCTTAGGTTTTCTAATTCAGAAGTCAAGTGATGGGTAGCTCAAATGTTGACGATCCACGATTTGATGGGTGTAGTGGGAGATGAGGTGTAATTGGCTACTGGTGTGGAGTTATGATTATTGTAGTTATTGTATTTTGGGCTTGGACATTTTTTGGAGGTGTGCCCTTGGCCTATGCAATTGTAGTAGGTGAGAACGAAGGTTTCATTATTGTGAGGAGTAAAATGGCCACGGCCAGAACTAGATTGATGACCTCCACTCCGAGATCCATGACTTCTACTACATGTACCAGCAACAATGTTTTGATGAGCAGTATAATGGGCAACAACAGGAGTATGGAAGGACTCATTTGTATTTTTAAGCTTTATTTCTTCAAAAAGAAGTAAGCTAAATAAATCATCAAAGGAAATAAAAGTTAACCTTACTTCAATATTATATGTGAATGTCATGTCGTCCGAACTAAGACCACGTAAGATATGATCAATGAGATCATCTTCAGAGATAGTAGCATTAAAGGCAGTAAGTTGATAATATATTTACTTTGTACGATCCATGTAAGTTACAATGGACTCATTATTTTAAGACAAAGCGTAAAGAGCATTTTTTATAGTGCGAATTTGGGCTCGAGAACCTAAAGCATAAGTGGTCTATAATCGAGACCAAGTAGTGTAAACAGTGGTAGCACTAATAACTTATGAGATAAGAGATTCAAAAAGAGAGCTTAGGACCCAACTTAGCACAATTTGGTCCTTAATATACCAAGTGGTGTATTTTGGGTTTGGAGAATTATTAATTTCTTTAGAGGGAGGTGTTGTGGAGCTATCAATATGATGAATCAGTTGTTGCCTATAAAGGAGTGGAATCATTTGTGTTCTCCAGAGAAGATAATTGTTAGAGGTGAGTTTGATTGTTATTTGATTATGAACTGAAGGAAAAGTGAGAGGCATTAGAGAGACAGAGGAAGAAGAGTTTGATGAATTTGTGGCCATAGTGAGAAAAAGAGAGAGAAAAAATTGGTGTTTAAAGCTTGATTTGCTGCTCTGATACCATAAAATAAATGTGCAACAAATGAAAAAGTATTTGGCACATCAATCCCTTAATTGTTGTGTTCAATATATATCTATTACAATTTTGAATTGGCCAAGAATAAATGAAATCATATCCTTATAATCTTGCAAACGTTACAATAGATGCCTACTAAAGTGGGATTATATTTGACTAAATTTAAAATGACTATAATTTAGTTTGCTAGCTGTCAAATTTCCTTAATACACAACTTCATCAATTAAATGCTCATCCTCTGAAACGAGGTTATAAATAGCATGTATACATACGTTTTATGACATTTTGAATTAATGTGATCCAACAATATTGATCCTTTTAGTAGTTTTACCTCATCTGATTCATTACATGCACTAAATCATGTTTGTAATTTCCTAGCAAGTTTATCATTGGTTATTACGCTTAAAGGATTAAGAAATAAATTTCTATTCACCTAGGCATTCAAGTAAACTCTTTTATATATGCACATATTGGATCCAGAAATTTGCATACCTAAATGTATTCTTCTTGGGCTACCATAATACAAAGTAATCATGTATGCAAAATTTATTTAATTGTTACCTTATGTACACACAATTATGTTTGTATACTTCCAGCCTAAATTTAATGTTATATACAGGGCTTTCATTGACTTATATTTAGCTACTACATAGATCCTATATGAGTGACTTTTAATCAACAATTCATCTATACATATATGCATATAAATATACTCAATCAGTTTGGAACTCTCAAAAATTTTATTATTAATTAATATGAGAATCAATAATGCTCTATAACTTTAGGCATAAGTTCCATGTTGGTGACATAATTAGTCCATCAAACTACATATCAAACATATTATTTGATGCTATTCACAATTCCAAGGGCACACTAAAATTATAATGAGTAATTGTCAAAATTCCAGTTCCATTAATGGTTATTAATAACTAAATATATTCCATTATATATCTAACAACTTGCACTATTTACAATTATTAAATATCAAGTTGATTTTTGTTACTATATTGAATCAACTCAAGGATATTTACAATAGGTAGTTTATTGGACTATTCATGAAAAATAGTATGAAAAAACTTCCTTAGATATTAAAACTCAGATATATAAAAAAACATAGCTCCTTTTCTTATTATTTATGCAAAAAATAAAGTATACACAAGCAACATATTTTACTTAACATTCTATTGTCCTTCCATCTTAAACATTATAAAATAATTGGGCGTTAATTCTAAGAGATTAAACAAATAGAAGTGATATAATAAAGCACTTTTTAATTGATGCTCATGCAAATTCTCTATGGCTACATTACAGTAATTATTTGGTTGAACTTATAGCTTAATAACTCAATTTAATACACTTGTGATTAAGTGATCCCCTACACAATTCCAAGAATGTATCATACATAATATAGATGGTGTTCATGGCATTGGAAATAGAATTCTGTAACTGTTTATTCAGTCAACATTATACTTTCAATTGCATTTATTAAGCTTAATATTTATCTAAAGCTTTTGTCATTACCTTAAACTAAGGGCCATGTACTGAGATGATGACATTAAACGTAACGCTACTTCATTTTAGCAATTATAGCTTAGCTAAATCTTATTTATAGAGTATAGGATACGTTTATACACACTTAAAGTCCCTACGTATATTCTCCTATAACCATAGTTCTTCCAGTTGATCATATATGTAAACATAATTTCTCTCATGATAACATGCCTTTCTTCTTTTTACCTCAAGCTCTCGTATACAAATTCATGAAAACATCACTTATTCAATTAACCAACTCTAATAGCATGTGTCAACACAAAGCTATCCATACTAAATAGTTGATGCGATCACAATGTTTCAATAATTCATTCATATATTTCTTAATTTAATTTATCCAATTCCATATACATAAATCAATAGCTTAATTTAATTTAATTAACATCTATCATATTCTGATTTTTAATTTTACTCTTGTACATGTAACTTAAACGGCTATAAACTCCTAATATATTATTTAAATACTATATAATAAACATACACAACACTATAATATGCATTTTATTAACTTTCTTAGCTAATATATATGTTTATATTGTCATCACACATTCTTGAATAATTTATGGAGTACCCTAAATAAAACTTATTCCAATATTCACCAAGTTGGTAATATAAGTCCTTACCAACCAACTAGTAATTCTAATATTAATTCTATTAATTTTTCCAACTATTCTTTACTTTAATCATATAAATCATGTATAAATAAAGTTAGACATAACCAGTACATACACACAATTCATAAATAATTATACCAAAATAATGGATGTGACAATTAAAGTTTAACTATATTTCCATTATAATTTTTATTTTTACTTTTAAAAAATTTTAATTTTTAATTAGTTGTTGAGTTTTATTATATAAGATAACATGGATTCTATATGATATACCAAATGGCTTTCTCTTTACGTCTCTTATATGTACTAGAATTATGTCACATGTATTGCACATTAACATTGATTATTCCATTTATCATTGTTAGACCTTGATGATCCTCAATTTTGATTTTAATGTTAACAACTCATATTTATGATGTCAATAAAGTCTTTTAATTATTATTTTTTAAAACTATTTGTTTCTAGGTTATTTTTTTTGTAATAGAATGTGTTGGTATGGTTATACAAGTTTTGGTACCCTATACCATGATTATCTGAATTATTTGGAGTTTTAATTTTAAGTATAAGGTAGTAATATGATCATACAACCATATACTACCCAATTGGTATAGTCATACCTTAAATCATTTTGTCGTATGTAATCTACAAATAGCTTTCTCTATAGTCTTTTAAAACATTATATAACGGTTTTAAATGCATTAAATGCACTCTCAATGATCATTTGAGCAAAAAAGACTTTATATTGATGGGGATTAACTCTATTTAAGGTAAGAATACAATCTTTGATCATCAATTACTTTTATTTTCCTTTTTAAGTTCATTAGTTATTAAATTTGTGTATTTATTGTATTTTTGATGTGGTAAATCCCGTGTTAAGAGAATTTGGGTTTTAAATCCTTATTGTTCTCTTAGATTTTATTTTGAGAGAAAAGAAGGGATTAAGATTGAGTGAAGGTTGTGTGTGAGCCTTGAAAAAAATACTTTATAAGGGTTTTAGTATGAGCCTTGAAAAATACTAGGGTTTAATTCTTAGGGTAAAAAACCTTATTATTATAATCATTGAATTGATTAGTAGAAACTCAAGTCGGTTGCTTGAGTAAGTGGATGTAGGCATTTATTGGCCAAACCATTATAAAATTCTTAGGTTCTTCTCTTTTGACTCTCTCATTCTTTTGCTTGATTATACTAGTATTGTTGTCATATTACTTAGGAATTTCAAGAATTAACATTAGCTCTGTTTCATAAGAATTAACATTCTTAGAATTAGCTCTATTTCATAAGAATTAACATTCTTAGAATTAAGATCCAATGATCACATAATCTCTAGAGAGTCAATCACATAACAAACCCCTCTTCTTTTATGGAAGCAACTACTATTCATAGAGAAAAGAAATTGAACCATATCTTAATAATGATGGTGTTAATCTTTAGGAGGTTATTGAAGGTGGAGTATGGATTATCAACCTAAGAGTGAATGATATGATTATGATAAATATATATTTTCTTTGAATATTAAAGCCGTAAGTGTTTTGAGAAAATCTTTAAATAATTTTGATTATGAAAATGTTTCTAATTTTGCTAGTGCTAAAGATAGTTAGTTATATCTTAAATCTTTTTATGGATGTAACCCTTCTCATTAAGATGATAAAATTGTACATCTTGAAAATGAGATAATTTTTCAAGCTAATAATGGAAAAGAAGAAAATATAGAGCAAAGCCATCAAGATTACCTCTTAAGCAACCAATTATGCTTTGTTGCCCTTATAGAGGATAATGAAAGTGAACAAAGAAGAGAAAGAAGTCTTGAATGTTCAAACTCTACAAGTAATAATGATAACTATAATGAGATAATATGAAATCACTTAAAATATTATGATAAAGATATTGATATTGATGATAAGTTATCTTGTGATGAGTTATTAGACATTATTAAAGTCATGCATAAGAAACTCATGTTTTATAACAAGGAAAAGAAGACTTTGAAAAATGATTTTTAATATTGGAAAATTTAAAATGATTCTTTAAATGATAAAATAACATTTTAAGAAGGAAAATGACTTATTAATTTCCTCCATGAATGTTTTGAAAAATAATTTGAATGATTTACAAAATAAAAGCAACTTTTCAAATGAGCACGATGCATATTTTTCAAAAGGAAAAGAAATTATTGATCATATGTTGAATATGCCAAAACCATTGCTTGATAAACATGGTTTTAAGTTTTGATCATACATCAACTTTATCACTTGCCTTTACTAAAATCATAGTTATTAAGGCTAAAAATTCCAGACCATTTGGTCGTAATGCATCAAAAACTTTGCAACCATATGCACACAAGGGATACATGAAAAATGTAAAGGCAAATAGACTTAAAACTAATCATGTATTTATTTATACGAAAAGGTCTCAATTATCTAGAGGTTGAAATATGTTTATTCTAAACAAACTTCATAATATGCAACATTCAATTAAGTTAAATGCTTCTAAAACTCATTTGTATTGTTATATGCAAAAATATCATGTTCATGATTCTAGAAAGCATGAAATAAATTATTCATATATAGAAAATCATTTCATAGAATATGTTTTTATTGTGAAAAATTTGGACATGTTATGAATGATTGTTAAGTACAACATGCCAATACAAAATTTATGAAAAGAAATTTATATTTCAATGATATAAGGAATGGGATTTCAAAACCTTTCTAAGTAAATTTTCATTATTTCAGAAATTTTGGTCACTTTAATTATAATTATGTTATTAGATTATGTCATTTGGAATATGTTCCAAATGACTCTTTGCAAACTAACTCCTAAGGACCTAAATATATTTGGGTACTAATAATGAGATGAAGTTATTTAGTAAGTTTGCTTAAAAATCATAAGAGGAAACTAATCAATATTGAAGTAACAAAATCAAAGGAAGCCTCTTTGCATTAGTATGATGAAGAATGAAGAATTGATGCTATACAACTTTATAGGGGGTTTTTAAGTTTTATGTTATAGGTTTTAATTGATGATTATGATATGTGTTAATTATGGTTATTCATGTTGGTTTATGAAAACATGTTTAACAGTGAAATATATAATTTAAAACTTTTTAAAACATATGATTTCATCAGATCTAGTAATTCTATTAATAGAATACATCAAACACAGAGAAGAATATCAAAGAAGAGATCAAAAAACTTCCTTTTATGCAAATCTCCTTCTTTCTTATCCTTTTAAAAAGTTATAGCAAACTTTTCAATCCTCAAGGTAAAGGATCTCTAAAATATCCACACAAGCAATGGAATGATTAATAATCAATATTACAAGTTTTGTTTAGAGACTAGTAAAATAAAATAGAAAAGGAATGGTTGAAGAGAAAGATGAATTTAGTTTCTTCTTATTGATCTTCTATCAAAAATCTGAACCCTAAAAGTGATGTCAGATAACTTATAAAAACCTAATTAGGTTTAGGTTACTTAAGTCATATGCATGTGCATGTCACATGCTTCAGGCATGTGACTTGCATGTACATGACTTAAAATCCCTCCAAAAGTACATGATAATCATGTGCATTTCTTTTTAATTCATCACATATGAATAAGTCATATGAAAATAATATATTGACTATTAATTAATTTAATTCTGTCCAAATCCACATATACCATGCATGTAGAACATGTCATCTTAAATCACTTGTATCTTCAGTTATACTTATCAAATTTCAATGATCTTAGTATCAAATCGAAGCTCTTTTCATGATAATGAACATGAAAATACAAGTTATTGCATAACCATAAAACATTATTTCATCAACATCCACTCATAATTATCATTCCTCTTACTTTTAGTATGCAACCTTTTGGGTTCTTGATATATTGGCAACATATGAACATATTATTAAACTTCATTTAATAACATCATATATAAATAACGAGAAGTGTCTAGTCACACATCATGACTACCCAAATATCAAGAGGTCATTTCTTTGACTACAACCCTTCCATATTAGATTCCATGCAACAAACTCCTTTCACCATCCACTATCTCATTTAGGTTTAAGTATGGATTAATGTCAGCTCAATGCATAATCAAGTGTGTTAGATCACACCCTAAATTTGATGTTTTATATATATAATCTTTATTCCCAAAATGCCCTTATGAAACTCATTCATCAATAGGCATCTTACTCTAGCCAAAGATTCTAGAATAAAGAATATTACATGAATCAATGAGATAAAACCCCTACATTTAATCAGGGGTGGTGAATCCTTTATTGATAAATAAATACCTTCAACTACTTCACACTATATCCAACCTCTAAGTTATGAATGCCTCCTCTTGAGGAATAAAACATAGAAGTCAAAACATAGTGATCTATAATTAAGATAACCTTGTTATCTCAAGTCTTAAGGATACTTGCACTACTAGTATGAGTGAGATATATTTCATAGACATAGATCAATTATCCATATGAAATCTCACTAGCAAGGCCTCTAATGAGTCAATCCCCTACTGGTCATCCACATGTTCACTTTAGACAACTCTTATCATGATGAATGAGAATTATCCTTAAAGGAAGTATAACATATGCTAATCTTAACTGCATTAATAATATCCATTCTTATTAATATTGTTACACCTGTATGTGAGATCTTGGTAGTTTAGTCCTAATGTATGCATATGTACATGTATATGTATGTGTATGAATGATTGGATGTATGTGTATGTGTATTTATATGTGTATGTGTTTGATGATTGAAACGTGATGTTGCTTCCTTGACTGCGAATGTCTTTGTGAATACATGTGTATGAATGTGATGATGTTGAGTGCAATGATTGAGTGAAGTGATATTGTATCTTTAGATGCATGTATCGTGTTATGATGATGGGATAAGAGGGTGTTGCCACCTTATGAGATTTCTCTGTAGTATAAGAGGCAACTGTTGTGTCTTGTATGTGGCGTGTGAGGTTTTAGAAGTGTTTATGCTTGAATTGTGAGTTAGGTATTTCAGGAATGCACTTAGGAAGAATGGGAGAAGGAGGATTGAGAGTGGTACGGGCGTACCAAACAGGGGTGTTAAGGGGGAGTTAAGCTCCTGGAGACCGTATCGGTGTACCAAAGGGTTGTTCGGCCGTATGCATGCTCGCAGGAAAATGAGCTTGTTAGGAGTTTTAGCTCCATACAGGTGTACCAAATGTGGTACGATTGTACACGACTTAAGTTTGACTGGTCAAAGGATAAGTATTAAGACTTTCCTTAGTTTTCTACCACCTTCTTCTTTCTTAAACCCTCCCAAATATTAGAGTTAGGGTTCTTAAGTACGGGAAGAGTGCTAGAGCTTAAAGTTGATGATAGCGGATGGTTGTAATGAGATTACGGGCTTACGTTAGATATCTTATTCCTACAGGTTTGTATTGGGGGTGTTGTTGTGCTAGGGTTGTGCTTGTTGCCATGCTTTGGCTTATCTCTATGCCTTAAGACTTAAGTAAAGTCTAAACATGAGGTTTTGTGTTAAGATGTTATTGCTTTGATGTGAAATATTGATGTTTGTGCTTGATATGCTATGACTTGATGTTTTCATTGCTTTATGAGGGTATGGCCTTATGATATGATGGAATGGGTGTATATTCCCTTATAGTTTGAAGCCTAAGTGCATGTAATATATTCATGGCATGCATGGTGATGAAGGACAAAAGGAAAAGAGAGAAAAGAAAGTGAGTGATAAGGGCAAAGCTCAGCTCTGGGCATACTGGGTCAAATAATGATGATGGGATTCCTTTAATGAATCATTTAGATGAATGACCTCCCTAAGGGAGATGAGTCTCAAGACCTACAGTAGGAAATGGGTGTAAAGCACCACATGTTTATATGCCCTCCTTTGGGAGATGAGTATCAGTACCTACAGGGACCCAGTATGTGCGAAAGGAATGTGCATAATTATAGGAAAACAAGAGTGAATAAGTGAAATGAGGAGGAGGAAGAATGCAAGGCATAACTACATTTGCATTGCATGTATTGGAAATGTATGCTATGATGGTCTATATGATGATGTTATTGATTGATTGTAATGCTTGATATATAATGCTTATTATGGTTTGCCATGAAATGAATTATACCTGTGTGTTTATCTATGTTTACCTAGCACCACTGAGTTTTTATACTCAGCGTTTATCATTTGATGAACATAGGTTCTGAGCCTTCGGGAGAGTAGTCTAGGAAGTGATAAAGGTTGTCAGCAGAGAAGGCTATTCTCGTAGTGGTACGGGACCTCAGGGGCATACTCTGATTCATTTTTGTTAGAGTGGTTCTGTTAATCATAGTAGCAGTAATCAACTCTGTATTGTGTGGTGTACCTGTTATGTAAATAATACAAACCCTGTTGTATGACTTGTATCGTATGTATATAATATAATTGAGTTGCTTACCAATACGAATTGCATGAATGAATGATTGTATATCCAGGGTATGACATGTATGATGTATGAATGCCACACTGATCCTGTCTTTCACCACTTAATGCAGAGACGTGTACCTATACAAACTTTAATAGATTATAGAGACGATGCATCCTTTGTAGTGTGAGTAGCAGTTTTCCTTGGGGAGGATTGATACTTATGCTACGGGAGCATGTTACCCCAGGTATGGGCTGGGTGTGACAAATATAACATATGTTGATTTTAACTGCATTAATAATATCCATTCTTATTAATACATTGATCAAGGATAATTTAGATATTGAACATTTGTATACAATAAGAATCTCATTTCATAAACTCTTTATGCATTCCTTTGTACTATTCCAATATCTTAGATTTCATTATTTAGCTAATAACCTTTCAAGTAAACTGAATAATGAATAATGCCTTTTATTGATAAATCATTCAATTAATTACAATAAAACATGATGCTCTAGAGTATACATTAACAAACTCCCACTTGTGCTAGAGCCAATCATATATAAACTTCAATCCTATAGAATTCACATGCCTATCATGCTTGCTCTGTGTCAATACCTTAATGAGAGTGTTTGACACATCTTGCTGTGTAAGAACTTTATTAACCTCTACTTCTCCTCTACCAATGATCTCCCTAATCAAATGGTATCTTCTGAATACATGTTTGCTCTTCTGGTGAGATCTGGGCTCCTTTCCTTGGGCTATTGCTCCATTGTTATCACAAAAGAGAGGAATAGCTTTTGCATTACAGGGAACCATACCAAGTTCATGAATGAACTTCCTTATCCACACGGCCTCCTTTGCTGCATCCGATGCAGCTACATACTCTGCCTCCATCGTAGAATCTGCTATGGTCTCTTATTTAGAACTCTTTCGAACAGTTGCACCACCATTCATCATGAACACGTAACTTGATTGAGATTTGCAAGCATCTTTATCTGATTGGAAACTAGCATCTGTATATCCAGTTAATTGTAAATCCCCTTCTCTATATACTAAGAATATACCTTTAGTCCTTCTCAAGTACTTGAGGATATTCTTCACAACCGACCAGTGTTCCTCTCCATAACTAGATTGGAACTTACTTGTGACACTTAAAGAGAATGCCATATCTGGTCTAGTATATAACATAGAATACATGATGGATCTAATTGTTGATGCATATGGAATCATAGTCATACAATCTTTCTCATCTTGTGTCTTAGGACACCATGCTTTAGAAGGATGTTTCCCATGTACCATGGGTATAGGACACCATGCTTTAGAAGGATGTTTCCCATGTACCATGGGTATATTACCCTTCTTTGAAAGATCCATGCTAAACCTCTTTAGCACCTTGTCTATATAAGTAGACTGTGAAGGACCAATAAGCCTTCTTGATCTATCTCTATAGATTCTTATACCTAAAATATAAGCGGCTTCTCCAAGGTCTTTCATGGAGAATTATTTAGATAACAAAACTTTAACACTCTACAAAAATGAGACATCATTTCCAATGAGTAATATATAATCTACATATCATATAAGGAAAGCAATTGTACTCCCACTAATCTTCTTGTAAACTCATATTTCATTAATGTTTTGAATGAAGCTAAATTCTTTAACCACTTCATCAAAACGTATGTTCTAACTCCTTGATACTTGCTTCAATCCATAAATGGATTTTGGAAGTTTGCATACCTTATTGTTATCATTGGTATGAAACCATCAGGTTGTGTCATATACACTTCCTTAAGTAAATTTCCATTAAGGAAAGTTATTTTCACATCCATTTAGCATATTTCATAATCAAAATGAGCAGCAATAGCAAGTAAGATTCTTATAGATTTAAGCATAGCTACTGGTGAGAAAGTTTCATCATAATCAATTCCTTGTTTCTAACGATAACCCTTTGCTACCAAGTAAGCTTTATAGGTAACCACATTACCATTCATGTCTATCTTCTTTTTGAAGACCCACTTGCACCCAATGGGTTTTATCCCCTCAGGTGGATCAACCAAAGTCCACACTTGGTTCTCTAACATAGAATCCATTTTAGACTTCATGACCTTTAACCATAAGTTATATTTTGAACTTTTCAAAACTTTACCATAGTCTATGGACTCATCATTCTCAACTAATAAGACTTCCTTATTTTCATGAATAAAGAATCCATACCTCTTTGGCATAGTTCTTATTCTAGTTAAGTGTCTGGAGCTTATGTTTCCATAGGTTCTGACTCGACATCAGTAAGATTAATCGGTTGATTTGCTTCATCTTATGGTGATTGAACTTTATCAAGATTAATCTTACTCCCACTGTCTCCTTTTAGAAGAAATTCTTTCTTTAAGAAAACAACATGCTTTAAAACAATCACTTTTTGTTCTAAAGGAAGATAGAAGTAATATTCTATGGTTTCTCTAGGATATCCTACAAAATAGCATTTGTCAGACTTTGCCTGAAGCTTGTCTAACATTATCCTTTTAAGATAAGAAGGATAACACCAAACCTTCAAATAAGATAAGATAGGTTTCTTGTTATACCATGATTCATATTGTGTAATATCAACTGATTTAGATGGAACTCTATTCAAAACATGAACAGTAGTCTCTAGTGCATAGCCATAAAATGATTTGGGCAATTCTGCAAAGCTCATTATGGATCAAACCATATCTAATGAAGTCTAATTCCTCCATTATGATACACCATTATGTTGAGGTGTATAAGGAGGTGTCCATTGAGATAAAATCTCATTATCTCTAAAATGTTCAAGAAACGCTTGGCTTAGATATTCACCACCTTGATCAAAATGAAGTGTTTTGACAGTCTTACCAAGTTTTACTTCATTTTTGAATTCTTTGAACTTCTCAAAAACTTCAGATTTATGCTTCATTAAGTACAAACATCCATATCTAGAATAGTCATTTATGAATGTAATAAAGTAGGTGTATCCACCTTTGGCATGTATGGCATAGGACCACATACATCTGAATGTATGAGTTCTAGTACCTCTTTAGCTCTTTCACCTTTTCCTGTAAAAGATGATTTTATCATCTTTCCTAATAAATAAGATTCACATTTTTCATATGATTCAAAATGAAATGAACCCAAGTTGCCTAGTTTATGCAACTTAGACATGCGAGTATTTTTTATATGGCCAAGATGACAATGCCATAGAAAGAGTGGATTAAGAGTATTAATTTTGATTCTCTTAGTTTGAACATTGCAAATGAGGTCTATATTATTCAATATATAAATTTCATTCTCAACATTTGTAGAACAGTAAAAGATACTGTCGCACCCTGTTTTTGGACCTGGGTTGACCTCGGGTTGATCCAGGACCGCTTCAGGGTTGTTTCGGACCGTTTCGGGCTGTGCCAGGCCAGTTCTGGCCCTTTTCGGCTCGCCACCCACTGGACTTGTGCGATCGAGTATGTCTGGCTGCCGCATATATGCAAACATACGC
>CANYBF011862996.1:0-16528 GCA_948192965.1 Dalechampia spathulata | reverse complement strand
TTAGGGCAGATCCAAGGCATGGAAAAGCCTTGAATGGCCTTGGATTGGCCAAATCAAACAAAAAATAGCATTTTCTGGAAAATTTTGGGGTGATGTGCGCAGCACATGACCCCATGTGTGCCACACATAGGCTGTGTGTGGCGCACATGAGGTGATGTGTGCAGCACATCCCTCACAGAATAGTGACAGAATCAAGAAATTGAAGAAAAGAAGGAATTTTACCTTATTCCGGCCGGATTTTCTTCTTGATCTTGCTTCTTTCCATGTTTAGGGAGCCTAAACTAACCAATTTTATCACTAAATCCAAGTGATTTAATTAATTAGGGGCCTAATTAACTTATGGGAGTATTTTGGCAGAGTTTTACCTTGCCTTTGATAATATTTCAGATCCCTTCTTTAGACCCCAAGCTTTATATTTATAGAGCAATTTTTGGGCGTGAAAATTTTGTAATTTTGGCCCGAATTTGAAGAGATGTGCGCCACATATCATGTGATGTATGCCACACATTGCTAATGTACGCAACACATCACTTTTGTCTCGACGCGTGAGGCCTACTGTGGTTGCTTCCGGGATGCGCCCCGAAGCATATAAGCATTATTTGACGTAAGGAATAACTTTGTAGAAGAAAGTTTTTCTAAATTCGGTCTTGAGAAGGCTCCCGATCAAACGTCTTTTTATGAAGTTACTATGCAACGTGCGTAGCGCATAGTGCGATGTGCTATACACATCGCGATGTGCTCTGCTCAGTACGGGCAAAATCGGATGTGTACCATATGTCAACTGAAGTGCAATCGATATTTCGAGAAACTTTGCAGTTATAAGTTTTCTCAAATTCAGCCCCGAACATTGAGTTTTGGCTAATGGGCCCAATTTGGGGTTTGTGACCCAATTTCGGCCCAAAATGGCATTTGGCATGCCAGAAGGTCATTTTTCATGTAGGTATCAACGAAAATGTGTTCTACGCGTCAAGAACACTCAAATTGGTGAATTTGGGTGATAAGCCCATCTGGGTACTATTCATGATGAATAGTACCCTGTGAGCCCCATAACGCAAAAGGGCTTGGAAAGTGGCAAATAGCATGCTAAGCGTTCCACCTCAAGTGAGGCAGTAGATAGGGCATGTTCTGTGCGTATAGAGTGCATTAAAGTGGACTATAGTGGGAAGTGGGCCCCACAGCGCGGTGAGCCTATGAATGTGGCATTCGGGATGCCACGAGATGTGCCTTGTGAAAGGCAGCAATGGAATGTGTTCTGTAAGTACAGAATACATAGAATAAGCTAATGGGAAAGTGGGCCCCGCCTATATACTATTCATAGTGAATAGTGACCTAGATTCAAAATGCAATATTTTGCATTCTGTATATCCTACCATGCGTAGGCAGGTGTGAAATGTATTTTGTAAGTATAGAATACACAATAGATTAGTAGAAGCTGTGGGCCCCACTAATGTCCTAGGTGGGCCCCGCAGCGTAGTGAGCCCAGAAGATGGCATTTGCGATGCCAAGCGCTGTGCCTTGCGTAAGGCAACTAGAGAATGCATTATGTAAGTACAAAATACACAGAATAGGTTAAACAAGGGCAGCGGGCCCCACTTTTACCTAGTGGGCCCCACCTGTGCACTACTCATAGTGAATAGTGCCCAAGGTGAAAAATGCAACACTTTGCATTTCAATTGTTTTGCCTTTCATAGGCAACAATGGAGTGCATTCCGTATGTACAGAACACTTAGAATAGATGGTGGGTCCCGCCAGGTGCTATGGTGGGCCCCCCCAATTCTAAGATGTTCTGCGCACCAGAACACATAGAGGAAGACACAGAGGTCTATGTGCATAATCGGGATCGATACCGGGGACTAAATCCTAGCCGAATAAACAAAGATCCAAAATTATACGATGGTGAAAAGTGAGGGTCAACAGTATGTCAGTGCATTAAAGCAAAACATCAGGTACCCACAGGATTACTTAGTCCGTTACAGCTTCCAGAATGGAAATGGGACCGTATTACTATGGATTTTGTCACAGGATTACCAATGATGCAAGCTAGACATGATGCAGTATGGGTAATAGTGGACAGATTGATAAAGACAACTCATTTCATACCCGTACATAGATGAGATGAGATTATAGTTTGGATTATAGTTTGGAGCGGTTAGCTAGCTTGTATATAGATGAGATGAGATTGTACGGTTGCATAGGGTTTCATCCTCTATTGTGTTAGACCAAGATCCTCAGTTTACGTCACATTTTTGGGGTACTTTTCAGCGAGCTTTAGGTACCAGAGTTCAGTTTATTACCGCTTTTCATCCTCAGATCGATGGACAGTCAGAGCGAGTGATACATATTCTAGAGGATATATTGCGAGCCTGTGTAATGGAATGGGAAGGTAGTTGGGATCAATATATACCTTTGATTGATTTTGCCTACAACAATAGTTATCAGACCAGTATACAGATGGCACCGTATGAAGCGTTGTATGGACGCCAATGTCAAACATCGTTACACTGGGATGAGGTAGGTGAACGGAGATTGATTGGTCTAGAGTTAGTGCAACAGGTAGAGGACCAGGTGCAATTAATTAAGAGTTGACTGAAAGCTACTTCCGATCGAAGTAAGTCATATGTAGATCTAAAGAGGTGGGATATAGAATACAGTATCGGAGATAAGGTGTTTCTTAAGGTATCTCCGTGGAAGAAAATTATGCGATTTGGACAGAAGGGTAAGCTAAGCCTGAGATTCATTGGTCCGTATGAGGTTCTTGAGCGAATAGGACCATTGCCTTATCGATTAGCTTTACCACCTGAACTGGATCAGATCCATAATGTTTTTCATGTCTCGATGTTAAGAAAGTACAAATCGGATCCTTCGCATGTCATTCCAGTTGAGGCTATAGAGGTGCAACCAGATTTGACTTACAATGAGGAGCTAGTATAGATTCTAGCATAAGAGATGGAACAGTTACGGAATAAGCAGATAATATTGGTAAAAGTGTTATGGAATCATCATACTGGGCAGGATACAACGTGGGAATGAGAGGCTACCATGAAAGAGCAGTATCCCCATCTCTTTGCTAGTAAGTTTAGTAGGAATTTCGGGGATGAAATTTCTTTTAGGGGGGAGAGTTGTTACACCAGCATTAGAGACCCTAGAAGTTTTGTATTATTGTGTGTGCATGTGTGAATGAATGGTAGGATTGAGTAGTCTTGATATGTGAATGAATATGTATTTATGGTTTTGAGTTTATCTTTGCATGAATTGAGATGTACTTATCTACTTGCTTTGTTCGTGTGTCATCATCTTATTGAGAAGCGTGTCTTCTTGGTTGGATGAGAGATGGTTATTATATGTGTTTAGGTATGTTTTGGAATTGTTATTAGGGTTAGCAAGGGAGGTTATGACAGGTACCATGGAGAATAGGCTGGGATATAAGCATCGTTTAGGGTTTTAGATAGTGGTATGAGCGTACGGAGTCACCATATGGGCATTCATAATGACATACATATTGCATTTGTCATTTGATGAACTTAGGTTCAGAGCCCTTGGGTGAGCGAGTAGAGAAGGATTAGAGATCGTCAGCTGAGATAGCCAAATCTCGATGTGGTACGGGACTCCTAAGGCATACTCCGACCCCTTTTTGGTTGTGTAGTGTAGTGAGGCAGTAGTTGTATAGCTTTTGGTGGTGATTAATGTACGCACTCACTTATCTGTATTAACCATAACAGAGTTTATCTATATGAGTCACAGAACTACCTATTATTGTATCGCATGAGTGTATGCCAGGTTATCCAAGGTATTATAGACATCACGCTACTTTCATCACACCACCATTAAGCTTAGAGATGTGTCCCCATACAACGTCTTCATGATGCATCCTTTATGATGTAGGCACCGGTCTTCTTCTGGGGGCCGCTGTCTGTGCCACGAGAGCATGTCCTCCTGGGTATGGGCCGGGTGTGATATGTTATAATGGTATCAGAGCTATGGTTTAGCTTGATGAGTTTCATAGTTGTCAGTTAGGATTACTGCGTGTGTCTAGGAAGCTACACTTAAGGAGTTGTCAGTCCTTACCGATGCTGACTGTTAGGTTTATGTTTATGTTTATTGTGTTACAGATTCAGTGCTATGACGGATAGAGCCATCATTGTGGGTGAAGAGGAAGGGGTTAACTTTAATCCCTAGGAAAGTTCATCTGAGACTTGGAATATTAGTGGAAGACAACCTCGTCAGGAGGAACAGGCTGGACCCAGTGTGAGGGCACCGCAAGTAGATAGGGTTGATGCCTCAGTAGCTGACCTAATAGCAGCACATTTTACCCAGTTTCTTTAGTTTATGCAGGCACAGGGTCAGACTTTACCTGTAACCCCAGCACCACCTCCACCTGAACCTAAAAAAGAGTACAGGTTAGATTTCAAGAAGTTAAGAGCGTATGGGGCTACCGATTTCATTAGGACTATCAACTCGTATGTAGCGGAGACGTGGCTAGAAAAGATACAAAGAGTTCTAAGATAGTTGAAGTGTCCTGAGGCTGCAAAGTTTGAGTATACCATCTCTCTTCTGCAAGAAGATGCATATGAATGGTGGAAAACCATTCCACAGAGTATGGCAGATCCTCTGGTGCTCACATAGGCTGACTTTTAGAGGGAGTTCCAACAGAAATATATGCCAACGACTTATACGGATTAAAAGCTGCATGATTTCCTTAATCTGAGGCAGGGGAACATGTCAATGGTAGAATACGAAAGGGAATTCATGTGGTTAGCTTATTATGCCACCAATATCTTAACTTCCGGGCGAGAATGGTGCAAGAGGTTTGAATAGGGTTTGGATCTCCAGATTTGAGCATTGGTTAATGGCTTGAATCAGGAACTGATTTTGCAAGAGGGGCAAGCAAGGCAAGAATCCTTGAGGAGATCGTTCCGAGAGCCGAGCTCTTCGTCGGGATCCTCAAAGAGAGGGAAATTCAGGGGTCCATTTTCTCCATGATCGATAGGGGTATGACCGCCACCACCTCGATAGATACAGAGTGGGAGACCCACATATTCTAGTGGCAGTACAAGTTCCGGATTGATGGCATACCGTACTTGTGGCCGGACACATCACGGGGCTTGCCAGATGGGGTCAGATTTGTGTTATCGTTGTTGCCAGGCTGGGCACTATGCTAGAGAGTGTCCTACACATAACAACATCCCAGTGCACACTGTTTCAGAGGGTGGCTCCTACCAGTAGAACCCGAATGTGAGATTGGGTTTAGGAAGTCATCAGGGTGCCGAGAGAGGCAGAGGAGGTCATGACAGTGGGAGCTGAGGGACGAGCCAGGAATCAGTGAACCAAGCAGTTGGTGTCCCTACCAGAGTATACAACTTGGTTCAGCAGGACAAGCAACATGCCTCTGATGTCGTGATCGGTAATGTCTTTATCTTTAATCATGAGGCGTTAGTGTTATTTGATTCGGGTTCCTTGCATTCATACATTAATATGGGGTTTGCCTGCATACTTGAGATGTGTAGTGAAGAGCTAGGTTATGAGATAGTCGTGTCAAGTCCATTAGGCAGGAATGTAATAGTGGATAGAGTATTGAGACAGTGTCCCTTGGTCATACATGGTGTGTGTTTCCTATTCGATTTAGCAGAGATACCGTTTCAGGAATATGACATTATTTTGGGTATGGAATGGTTAACACAGTACAGCACAGTGATGGATTGTCATCAGAAAATTGTGACCCTGTAGCACCCAGATCAGATTATTGTAGTGATACAAGGGAATGTGCCATCCGTAATGGCGAGGTTCATTTCCGCAGTGATAGCACAGTGATTGATAGCACAGGGTTGTGAAGTGCTCTTAGCATATGTGACAGATACCAGATAGAGGGAGGTTCATTTGTTAGACATCCCGACAGTTTGTGATTTTCTGGATGTTTTTGCTGAAGAGTTGCCAGCGTTGCCACCGGAACGAGAAGTTGAGTTTGAGATAAAGGTGCTACCAGGTACGGAACCAATTTCCATCACTCCTTACCGAATGGCCCCATTGGAATTGAGGGAACTTAAAGTGCAGTTGCAAGAACTCCTAGAGAAAGGCTTCATTAGGTCGAGTATTTTGCCTTGGGGTGCACCAGTGTTGTTCGTTAAGAAGAAAGATGGGGCAATGCAGATGTGTGTAGACTACCGATAACTTAATAAGGTAACCATAAAGAATAGGTATCCGTTACCGCGCATTGACGACTTGTTTGATCACTTGAAAGATGTTGCAGTGTTCTCTAAGATTGATTTGAGATCGGGGTATCATCAACTCTGAGTTAAGGAGGGTAGTGTAGCAAAAATTGCATTCCGTACTCGCTATGGGCATTATGAATTCCTTGTAATGTCGTTCGGATTAACTAACGCACCAGCAGCATTTATGGCCTTGGTGAATACGGTGTTTGCAGACTACCTGGATTAGTTTGTGGTGGTATTCATCGACAACATCCTAATGTATTTGAAAACAGGTGAGGAGCATGATAGGCATCTGAGATTAGTTTTACAGCGATTGTGGGAGAAGCAACTGTATGGTAAGCTCTCTAAGTGTACGTTTTGGTTGGAACAAGTAGCATTTCTAGGGCATGTTATTTCAGCTGAGGGAATTCGTATTGACCCGAGCAAGATAGAAGTAGTTTTGAGTTGGCTGATTCCATGGAATATCAGTGAGATCCGTAGTTTTCTGGGATTAGCTGGTTAATACCGATGATTTGTGAAAGGGTTCTCGATGCTTGCTTTACCGTTGATAACATTGCTCAGGAAAGGTGTTTCTTTTCATTGGTCAGAGGAATGTTATCAGAGCTTTAACAGACTGAAAGACTACTTGACTCAGGCTCTGGTGTTGACCTTACCTATGCCGGGGAGGGCCTTTACTATTTATAGTGATGCTTCACTTCACGGTTTAGGACGTGTCTTGATGCAGGATAGAAAAGTGATTCCATATGCCTCACGACAGCTGAAACCGCATGAGAAAAACTACCCGACACATGATCTGGAGCTGGTAGCCATTGTGTTTGCACTGAAGATTTAGCGACACTAGTTGTACGGGGAGTTATGTTACATGTACACGGACCACAAGAGATTAAAATATCTAGGTACATAGAGAGAATTGAATTTGAGGCAACGACGGTGGTTAGAATTGATTAACGATTATGATTGTATGATTGACTATCACCCGGGCAAAGCTAATTTGGTATTAGATGCACTGACTCGCAAGTTATTTGCAGGATTGAGACAGTCCCCTTTGATGCTGGTACTGGAAATACAATAGTTACATGGTACGTTGATGTGCAACCTGAGTGTCTTCTAGCACAGTTACACCTGCAAGTCAAACTGGTGTTAATAGAACAGATTCAGAGATATGTTATGAATGATGAGGAGTATCAAAAGCAGTTATAGAAAGTTCAGGCCGGTAAGACTACCCTTTCCATTATGGACAGTGAGGGTAACCTGTGACATGGCACTCGATTGTATATCCCGGTGGATCGTGAGTTGAAGAAGCAGATACTAGAGGAAGCTCACGAGTCTACGTATGCCTACCATCCGGGGAGTACTAAGATGTATAGAGATCTAAAATAATACTACTGGTGGGTTAGTATGAAGACAGAAATAACAGATTATGTTGCTAAGTGTTTGGTATGTCAGCGCATTAAAGCAAAACATCAGGTACCCGCGGGATTACTTAGTCCGTTACAGCTTCCAGAATGGAAATGGGACCATATTACTATGGATTTTGTCACAGGATTACCGATGATGAAAGCTAGAAATGATGTAGTATGGGTAATAGTGGAGAGATTGATGAAGACAGCTCATTTCTTACCCGTACGCATGGATTATAGTTTAGAGCGATTAGCTAGCTTGTATATAGATGAGATTTTACGGTTGCATGGGGTTCCATCCTCTATTGTGTCAGACCGAGATCCTCAGTTTACGTCATGTTTTTTAGGTACTTTTCAGTGAGCTTTAGGTACCAGAGTTCAGTTTATTACCACTTTTCATCCTCAGACCGATGGACAGTTAGAGCAAGTGATACAGATTCTAGAGGATATGTTGTGAGCCTGTGTAATGGAATGGGAAGGTAGTTGCGATCGATATATACCTTTGATTGATTTTGCCTACAACAACAGTTATCAGACCAGTATACAGATGGCACCGTACGAAGCGTTGTATGGACGCCGATGTCAAACACCGTTACACTGGGATGAGGTAGGTGAACGGAGATTGATTGGTCTAGAGTTAGTGCAACAGGTAGAGGACCAGGTGCAATTAATTAAGAGTTGACTGAAAGCTACTTTCGATCAAAGTAAGTCATATGTAGATCTAAAGAGGTGGGATATAGAATACAGTATCGGAGATAAGGTGTTTCTTAAGGTGTCTCCATGGAAGAAAATTATGCGATTTGGACAGAAGGGTAAGCTAAGCCTGAGATTCATTGGTCCGTATGAGGTTCTTGAGTGGATAGGACCATTGGCTTATCGATTAGCTTTGCCACCTAAATTGGATCAGATCCATAATGTTTTCATGTCTCGATGTTGAGAAAGTACAAATCGGATCCTTCGAATGTCATTCCAGTTGAGGCTATAGAGGTGCAACCAGATTTGACTTACAATGAGGAGCTAGTATAGATTCTAGCATGAGAGATGAAACAGTTACGGAATAAGCAGATAACATTGGTAAAAGTGTTATGGAATCATCATACCGAGCAGGATGCAACGTGGGAATGAGAGGCTACCATGAAAGAGCAGTATCCCCACCTCTTTGCTAGTAAGTTTAGTAGGAATTTCGGGGATGAAATTTCTTTTAGGGGGGAGAGTTGTTACACCCGCATTAGAGACCCTAGGAGTTTTGTATGATTATGTGTGCATGTGTAGATGAATGGTAGGATTGAGTAGTCTTGATATGTGAATGAATGTATATTGATGGTTTTGAGTTTGTGTTTGCATGAATTGAGATGTACGTATCTACTTGCTTTGTTTGTGTATCGTCACCTTATTGAGAAGCGTGTCTTCTCATTTGGATGAGGGACGGCTATTATATGTGTTTAGGTATGTTTTGGAAGTGTTGTTAGGGTTAGCAAGGGAGGTTGTGACAGGTACCATGGAGAATAGACTGGGATATAAGCATCGTTTAGGGTTTTAGATAGTGGTACGAGCGTACGGAGTCACCATACGGGCGTACAAAACAGAGGAGCTACAGGCATTTTAGGTCTTGGAGGGTGTACGGATGTACAAAAGGGTGGTATGGCTGAACACAAACTCGCAGGAATTTGGGTTTATCAGGAAAATGGAGGACGTACGAGCGTACCGAATAGGGTACGGGCGTACCGTCACTTGCAGGAATTGTGTGCATCAGAAGTCTTAGTTCGGTACGGGCATACCAAGATCCGTACGGCCGTACGTGACTTAAGTTTGACCTTTTAAGGGTTATGACTTAATGTTTTTACTTAGCTTTCTTCCCTTTTTCTTCAGTTAAAATACTCCTAAACCCTGCCAAATATAACACTTAGAGTTCCTACGCATTCCGAACGTGCGAGAGCGAGGAATAAAAGATAGAGATTGATTGAGACAGGGTTAGAGGCTTACGTGAGGAGTCGCTTGATTGTCAGGTTAGTGCTAGCTTTGTGTCTCTTGCCATATTTTGGCTTATTGCTGTTGCCTAGAGACTTAACTCTCATCTAGGCATGGTATTGTGATTCGTATGGTATCATTTTGATGTA
The DNA here is from genome assembly GCA_948192965.1 of Dalechampia spathulata. NCBI lineage: Eukaryota > Viridiplantae > Streptophyta > Magnoliopsida > Malpighiales > Euphorbiaceae > Dalechampia > Dalechampia spathulata. The sequence goes on along the minus strand of CANYBF011862996.1, from coordinate 6,805 downwards.
ATATGTTGATGCTTGCAATCAAGATGCTTGGATTTGATGTCTTCCTTACTTGATGATGTGAGAAATGCCCAATCATTTATATATGAGGTGTATTGCTTGTAAATACATGATAATATGCATGGAGATGAATGATGAATGGAAAAGAGAGAAAAGAAAGCGAGAAATGAGGGCAGAGCTCAGCTCTGGGCATACTGGGTCAATGCATTGTTATGGGATTCCTTAGGGAATCATTAGATAAGTAACCTCTCGAGAAGGGAGATGAGTCTCGAGATCTACAGTAGGAATTGAGTGCTGAGCACTCCACAGTTATATGGCCTCCTTCGGGAGATGAGTACCGGTACCTATCGGGACCCAGTATGTACGAAAGGAATGTGAACAATGACAGGAAAATCAGAGGGAAAATAGAGAAAAGATGAGGGAGAATGCATTCATAATGACATACATGTTGCGTGCTCTATTGTGTCAATCTGATGATGTGGTTATGTGATTGATAGTTATGATATATGTCTAGTTATTGTATTCTAGCACCACTAAGTTTATCTCAGCATTTGTCATTTGATGAATGTAGGTTCAGAGCCCTCGGTGAGCGAGCAAAGAAGGATTAGAGGTTGTCAGCTGAGATAGCCAGATCTTGACATGGTACGGGACTCCTGAGGCATACTCCGACCCCTTTTTGGTTGTGTAGTGTAGTGAGGCAGTAGTTGTATAGCTTTTGGTGGTGATTAATGTACGCACTCACTTGTTTGTATTAACCATAACAGAGTTTATCTATATGAGGCACAGAACTACCTATTATTGTATCGCTTGAGTGTATGCCAGGTTATCTAGGGTATTGTAGACATCACGCTACTTTCATCACACCACCATTAAGCTTAGAGACGTGTCCCCATATGACGTCTTCATGATGCATCCTTTATGGTGTAGGCACCGATCTTCTTCTTGAGGCCGCTGTCTGTGCCACGGGAGCATGTCCTCCTGGGTATGGGCCGGGTGTGATAAGTTTTGAGAAAATATGGTTGTTTTGAAATGGGTTTTCATTATATACTATGCATATAGCACTATGTGCACCACACATATCTTTTATGTGGCGCATATAGGGTTATGTGTTATGCATATAGCAGATAAATTTGGGCTGAAATAGGCATTTTTCAGCTTTTCCATTGAGGATTGAGTGTTTTAGTCTTTCATAAGCATGAATGGGTGACTTTTAGGGTTAAGGGATCTGGACCCCCGAAATGTAGTCTGTAGTCTGTAGTCTGTAAATTCAATCTAAAATTTGACCTAAATTTTGAAATCTATAGAGAGAGGATGATTATTGGAGATGGTAGCATCCAAGGAGTCTATCAGTGGTACTCACAACTGCCATGAGAGGTTCATGTCAGAGTTGACCAGAGTTGCTTTGATCAATACATCTCTTGATTCATGAGCATGGAGAAGAGGTGTAACAGGTTTGTCATCACTGCTATGATAGAGTAATGGATGGATTCTACCCACATATCCTATAACTATCTTAGACAGGATATAACATATCCTATAATTATCTTAAGGAGACAATTCTAGTAGAGACGCTCGGTAGGATGATCTTTGTAGAGCATTGTACTCATAGTTTTCTGTTGTACGTGCTAAGGTGTACTTTGATCAATGACACTAGGAACAATGTCCACATGTTTGTACTATAGGCCCTACATGATTTGGATACCATTGGCAGATTAGATTGGGGTAGTGCTAGCTTGGGCTATCTGATACAGAGCCTGGACATTTGTAGTAGGCAGTGCAGAGACTGTTTCATCGACTGTTGGTAAGTCATTAAGGTAAACAAAATTTTGTAGATTCTAAAACTCATGTGATTTCTGTTGAGCCTGTTGCTAACTATATATGTTAATCTTGCAGATCATGGCTTATGAGTTTGGGCTATTACTAGAGCTCGAGATTCCAGATGGACTACCCTTGGCTTTTCACATATGCAGGCATAGTGCGTATCACATCAAAGATCTGGCTACACCATGGATGAGTTGAGAGAGCATTTCAATGATCTGACCTAGGATCAGGCAAGAAGAAAACAATTTTGTTAGTATAAAACTGAATTAAACAAGTTTAGAAAATACCTAAGTAAGCATCTGACTATTTGTTGTTGTTATTGGAATAGATCTGTCCTTATCCTTAGGATAACATGTTCCCATGGTCAGAGTACTTGACCAACTCATCTTGTAAGGACGAGAATCACATGCTATTGGAGAGCATAAAGTGTAGACTCTTCTATTTAAGCAAGCATATAATTGACTGGCAACTAGGGCCAGAAGGGTGCGTGGAGCCTACTGCATCACCATAAGCTATGTTCTGGGCATCCAGTACTGACACAGACCTAGAGATAGTTACTACACTAACTAGTATTCCCAGGGGAGAGAACTTATCAGAGTCATCAGTGGAGTGTTAGACCTTTATCTAGATGCGACTATTAAGGCATGTCAAGCTATATATATATAGAGGCCAGCATGATAGAGTGATTGGATCTGGTGGTAAACCTAACACTTCTAGTGGTAGAGGTGGACACTATAGTTTACTAACTATTGGTAATTCATAAGGTGGTGACACCTTAAAGAGATCATGCAGTGATGTATCTAGAGTGACACCACTGAGACCAGAGCCCGATACTCTAAATGTATCTCTTGGATATAAGCATCCATAGAGCTTCATTGAGGGTAAGCTGATGTGGCCTTAAAACCCATTGATCTACATTTATGATGAGCTTGGTCGCCTATATAAGATACCTTTCTCGATGCCAATGAGAGATGAGATTAAGTTCAAGCCTCTAAACACCACCCATATGAGTATATTATGTGCATTAGTATGTCACTGATTCTACTAATCTGATATGTGTTTGACCTGTGCAGGTGCTTCGAGATGCCATGGCTGACGCTATAAGGTTGCTGACAGGACTAAGCCGCTACCACAACTCTGAGATGTAGGACATCTAGGTAAGCACCAGTTATGATTATGATTATGATGTTTATTCCTGGATGCATGACTTATATGACTATATGCTTGTGTAAATATAGATGAGCCAATGCTCAAAGCAATAGGAGCGAGATCGCTATGCTCGAATGACTGAGCAGATGGGTAGAGAGATCGCCAGGCTGACAGACTTATATGACTATATGCTTGTGTAAATGTAGATGACCTAACGCTCGAAGCAATAGGAGTAAGATCACTATGCTTGAATGACTGATCATAGGGATAGAGAGATCGCCCGACTGACAGTATGCCTATTGTGGTACAATATTGAAGTCTCTGACAGTCCCTGTCTAGATGAGGAGCTGTAGGAGATTATGACACTTGGAGCAGACATGATGTCAGATTCCATATGCATGGTATTGAAACTCTAAGACTTCTGTATTAGAGTATAGGATAGAGTAGTGTAGCCTAGCATGAAAGCCTAGTACACTCAGGTTGTGGTGTACAAACTCTAAAAATAGTCAAATGCTTAAACTTTGTATCTTCTGGATTTACTAGTGAAAACCCAAAATGCTTGCTGCCATTATTCTTTTGCAAGAATATCATGCTTTATACTTCTCTATCAAAACATAAACTATCTATTCTTATGTGCAAAAATTAAATAGATTATGACTTAGCAATCACTATTCACTTTTCATATTCTTTCCTGCCTATGGGGTGATACTGAGTAGAGTCAATTGAGGAAGTTTGGACTCTAGTATTTGAAAATGTTCCAACAAGTCTCCATCAACATTTCTTTCTTGCATGCTGCTATGCAATTCTAGGATCCAGCAGCCCATGTCTTTTGATTTGGACATGTAGAGTTGTGTTTGATATACAAGGAGTTTTCTGCTATCCTCAGAGTCTCATGTAGCATGACGGCGATATTGACAGTACTAGTGCTTACTGGAAAGGTGGTCCCATATTTGATTAAGGCATTCAACATTAGCCCTATGATAGCATGGTCACTGCTGACTACAGAAGGCTCTATAGATCTTACTGCTCTCTTCCAACTATGCAGACACAAACTATGACTACCCCTTCATGGCTGAGGGTAGTAAGATTCAGACTACTGGTGTAGTTTCTATTCGTTGACCTATCCAGCTATAAGGATTTCCTGATCGATCTAGTGATAGACCAGATAGAGCAAGGTCAGCCCCTTTTCTAATGATCATTGTAGAGACAATCTTAGGGTTGGATAGAGTGAGGCAAAGTCAATCCGAATGCCTGAGTGGTAGTTTGCTTTTACTGCAGGTATGAATTCTAAGTCATCTTTGCAGGTTTTTAACTTAGAAAAGTGTATTTTTGCCTTAATTTTTGCATGAGTCACCTTTTATGAGGTTTTATGCTCATCAGGCCATTGATTTTGCTTTGGATAGTAACTTTTGCTTGAATTGCCCCATTGGGTTTTTAGCTCAGTGCATTGCTCTAATTCTTACCTAAGCAACCTTTTACAAGGTTTTTAACTCATTAGGCTTTATTTTATTTTATTTTTGTTTTTATTTTTCTAGATTTAGCTTCAGTAGAAGCTAGGGATCCTAGCACCACTAGTGGATGATCCATAGAGGTACGCACCTCACAGCCATATGTAGAGAGGCTAAACTTTTAGTAAGGCAAGGATGCTGATATTCGATGGTTGGGTTGAGTGGATGAGAGCCATCCTAAAGAGTGAGGTTAAGTCAACTTGTCCTTGGTGGCATATACAGCATATGAGGGTGAGGATATACATAAATTGCATTCCATTGCTAGGATTTAGATATTGCACTCATTACAGTCTGGCAAGAGTCTGTTGTCAGTTTGATCATAAATATATTATCCCTCAACTGATGGAATTTGAGGGAGGATGATTGCTATCGTACTTCTTGGAGCATGTAAAGAGGACTTAGCCTCATCATAGGATCATACTAATAGAGATCCATAGAGTTACATATGCTACGGATGATGAGTATAAGCTATGGATGTTGCGCCATACTTAGGATTCTGTACTGCAAAGCTGTTGGGTAATAAAATTGTATGTGATAAAGAAAGATAATGCTTTGTGATTGAAACTAGTATTACTTATGGCTAAGTTATGAACATATGTTCCATTTGCATTAATAAGATTAAAACGTTTGCATGAAAAGAATGTTATTGACCACTCCCATACAAGATTTTCTGATCATTGACCAGTCCCATGCGAGATTTTTTTATCAATTATTTTAACACTCTCCTTTTACTTTTAAGAGCTCTAACTTTTGCATGAGCCATCCAAGTGGATTTTTAACTCATTGAGCAAGCATTTTTTCTTTGTCTTAACTTTTGTGTGAGCTACCTATTCAAGTTTTCATCTCACCAAACTTTTTATTTTTTTATTTTGCTCTTCTTTTTACCTTTTACCTTGGACAAAATACTTTTTTAACTGGTCAAGGTTGATAGGTTTGGAGAACTTATTACCCCCCAAATCTAAAATATAAATAGTGCCTTTTGATAAAATCTTCTTAACTAGGAATGAGCCTTCCCAATTAGATTTGAACCTTCTTCAACCAAATAGCCAATCTGACTTGCTTCAAAACTAGATCACTTTCCTATATAGCAACAGGCTTGACCTTCTTGTTGAATGCATTTGCTATGTGTTTCTTTGTAAAGATGTAAATAATAGAGAGCCTTCAACTGCTTCTCATCAATAGCAACTGGTTATTCATGTTTGGCCCTCTTCCACTCAGCCTCTAGCAACTGAGCTTCTAGAACAACCTGAAGTGACTTCAGCTCCACTTCGATATAAGTATAGCTTTTGTTTCGTAAACCAAAGAGTAGGGGGTAGCACCTGTAAGACTCCTTGCAATGGTTTTGTAACCCCACAAAGCAAATGGTAATTGCTTATACCAATCTCTATAAGTCTGCACTATTTTGGCCAAGATCTACTTGATCATCTTATTGTTAGCCTCGATTGCTCCGTTAGCTTGAGGACGATATGGAGAGGATCAATGATGCTCAATCCTATATCTATCTAATAAGTGAAACACCTGGCCCTAGAATTGCACTCCATTATCAGACACCAAGTGATGCAGTACCCCATATTAGTATATGAGATTCTTCTCTATAAACTTGGCAACTTCTTTGCCCTCAATTTATTGTAGGATTCTGCCTCCACCAACTTAGATAAATAGTCAATAACTATCAATATGTATCAATGCTCATTAGAAGCATTAGGGTGGATCTCACCCATGATATTGATTCCTTAGGCTAAGAAAGGTCATGGTGTTATCGAATTCCATAATTCAATTGGTGGTATATGAATCTAGCACTTATGAAATCATTGTATAAACCATACACAATCTATCTCCATGGTAAGCCAAAAATACCCTTGGCTCATGATCTTTCTATACAGAGCAAATTCATTCATATGGGACCCATAGACACTAGTATGCATTGTCTACATGACTGTTTCAATCTTCTTCCTTAATATGCACCGAAGTTGCAAATCGTCAAATGTTCTTCTATAAAGAACCCCTTAATGCCAGGTAAAGTTGACTGCTAGCCTTTACAAAGCTAGCTTATCAATCTTATTAGCTTCTTTCGAATAAGCATCAGTTCTCAGAAAGTTCATGATATCTGCATACCATAGAGTCTCATCTTACTGGGGACTTTGGTATAATTCCAATATCCATTTATAAGGTTCATTGAATTCTAATAACTCTATGTCACGAATTGGATAGATTAGGATTATGGTTGTAAAAGCAAGTATTGATTCTTAAAAATATAATTAGTTAAGTTGAATATGAATAATGTTAAGACAAACCAATATAGAGATGACATTTTCTATTTGTATTATATA
>CANYBF011862991.1:0-26814 GCA_948192965.1 Dalechampia spathulata | reverse complement strand
GGCTCCTGTTATTGCTAAGTGGGCCCCACCGCGTAGTGGGCCTAGAAGATGGCATTTGCGATGCCCAGCATTGTGCCTTGCGTAAGGCAACATGGAATTGTATTCTGTAAGTACAGAATACACAGAATAGGCAATAGGGGCAGCGGGCCCCGTTGTTACTAGGTGGGCCTCCACAGCGTAGTGGGCCCAGCAGACGGCATTCGCGATGCCAAGCATTGTGCCTTGCGCAAGGCAGCTGGAAAATGTATTCTGTAAGTACAGAACACACGGAATAGGTTATTAGGGACTGCGGGTCCCGCTTCTGTTTAGTGGGCCCCACCTATGTACTATTCATGATGAATAGTACCCGGGGCCAAGAATGCAATGTTTTGCATTTCAGGCGGTTTGCCTTGTGTAGGTAATAGGGAAAGGGTGTTCTATATGCACAGAATACTCAGAATACGCGGCGGGTCCCGCCAGGCGCCATGGTGGGCCCCACCAATCCTGAAATGTTCTGCGCATCAGAACACACAGAGGAAGACACAGGGGCCTATATGTATAATCGGGATTAATATCGGGGACTAGATCCTAGCCGAATTAACGAAGATCCAAAATTATACGATGGTGAAAAGTGAGGGTCAACAACGGCATTGACTCCTGATCAACATACCTATTAAAATCCTTTTCTAATTAAGAATTAGGAGAATATATTACTTAAAAGCCAAGATATTTTCCTAATCATGCTACTTTCTTAAACAAAAGTTAATTAATTAGGAAAATGTTCAATGTGCATATCTAACCAATTACGGGATGTCTCCTCTTAATGTCTAAGTATTCATGCATGGTACTACTAAGTACCTTAAGTTGAATGACATGATATAGGATGTAAATATGCTATAAGCCTTATAAAATTTTTTTCTTGTAATGTTATCTTAATTTTTTAAACATTATTATTATGTTCGCTTAACTACTTCCTCAAAAGCCGTATCTCTATAATTCGGTTAATACTTGGTATTAGTTAACTATCTTTTAAACATACCTTGTTTAAATCTATAAAATTCATATATTATGAATTATGCTTATAAAACTTTTTCCACTTCTTTAGTAATAGCTAATTGCCTTTTGATGTAAAGAGGCATTTATCATATTTAATAGGTTTGTATAAAGGGTTTAGATTTAATTAATGGGAGATAATATTTAGGTTTAGCCTAATAATCTTTATCCTATTAGTTATAAATATGTGTTCATACTTTTGTATCACCATTGAATAGTATATATACTTTCAACTATGAGTACCCTAATTGCAATAGTTAAATAAGGTACCTTACAAACTTCCTTGATGTGTTCAAGATGGATAACTTAAGTCATTTCTAGATCCTCTACTTATACAAGTTTAACATGGTATAGTTCCATCATAATAATCATATAATACTTTGTAGTTACTTGTTAACCTCCTTTAATGATAATGACTCCTACAGTAGAGGGGATTTTCATGGCGAGACTTTATAAATGCATAACACCCCTATTTCATATATCAAAGACCTTATAAGAATCATATTATACATTAGAGGTACATTTGCCATTGAAAAATTGATTTCTAAACTTAAGTTCCCTTCCTATAAACATGCATTCCTATATACATTCTCACTTTAAGATAACAATTGATCATTCTAATACCAATATCCAATGCTCATGTTGTATTATGTTCAAATTGATTAAGTTGCCATTATCATTTAATGTTATTTTATTAAAAGTTCTTTAATACCCTTACTATCTTTATGTCATGATGTGGATGTTTTAAATGAGTGGCATCATCTTCATAAAAAGAGATTAAGTTATGCTCTTATCTTATGTAAATAGATTCTTACTATTTTATTTTACTTGTTCTACAACTTGGTTGCCTTCTAGATATGATGATTCTTAATATTCTTTTTCTTTTATCATTTCTAGAATCATTTTCTGGCTTCTTACTTGGTTATATATATTTGTGAGATTCACATACTATTTACAAAATGCTTTAAAACCCAATTTAAATAAGGTGTGTAATTTCTTTCTTTAACTATAAATAATCTTCAATATCATGTCCATAAAAATTATGGAAACAATAATATTTACTTTAATTTCTATTCTTCAATGTGTCTTATCATATTACCTTTGGTTAAGAGATTCTACCTCATTTTATCATATTTATAATAAGATCTTAAATTGAAAAACATTGAAAGTAGTGTAGTATTATTCTTGCATGAGTAAGCAAGCTCCATCTCTTTCATTTTGTTTACCCTAACCTCCAAAATTTTGTATATTTCAAATAAAATCGCTACTGTGTGAGCATCATTTAGACATTATATAACCTATTAAAATTTTAGGCCATATTCATAAGTTTCTAGTACTACTTTAGGAAATTATAAATTTTTTAATATTGGTGTTGTTAGTAACACTATCAAGGTAGATTTTTTCACTACTTTGCTTTCATATAAATCGATGAACTTTCATGTTTCTACTTAATACACTTATATAAATCATATGTTTATTTTTTAAAATAACTCTATAATAAATGAGCTTTGAAAGTTATAGTAAAACCATTGAAGTTATACATGAGCATTAGAACTTACGCTGAAACCACTTCTAGGTAGACCTTTTCAACATAATAGAAAACACTCTACACAATATGACATTAATCATATCTTAAATCTGCATGACTACATGGAATTCACTAAGGTGATTAATAAGATCATCCTTCCTCTCGTAGTTGTCAAGGTTCAATATTTGGAACCTTTTAGATAATTTCTTTGCAAAATATAACTAGTTAAAAGAGAGAGTTCTTTAGGTAAACTTCAAGCTTTTCTTTATGTACTCATGAATCGCTTTTCATTACTTGTTTACTTTTTCCTCTTCATTTTTTTGTTTCTTTTCACGTCTTCTTACTTTAAACTCTTTCATTACCTACTATAAAAGTCTTTAGATCCCTTCATCCTTAAGATTTGACTGGATGAAAGGTCAAACTAATTCAATCTCATTGAATTAATATAAAAAACATGTAAATCTAGATTAATTCAAATTCAAGTTTGAAATAATATAAGTAGGATAAATTGAATTAATTCGAAATCAAGTTTGAATTAATATACGTTAGTTTGAAAAGATTGAATTAGAAATCAATTTTGAAATTCATTTGAATTTACAAGCTATATGGGGCTGGAAATTTGCACTTAATTCTACTAAGATTAATTAGTTAAGATACAAAAATCTTTTTGAATTAGAAAATAATATCCAAAGTTTGAAATTTAAGTCAAAGGATAAGATTTTATAATTCAAATTTAAAAATCTGGTTTGATTCTTATTAATAAAAAAATTAAAGTTTGAAATTAAAAATATATTTTAAATTTGAAAGTGATATGAAATATGAAGATGTTTTATCTTAATAAATTATTTAGAAAATCAAATTTTGAATTTGGATAAAAAAAATATGAATTTGAATTATTTCGAATGCTAAATGAATCAAATATAGAAAAAAATGTTCCTATAACATTAAAGAATGATAAAAGTGTAGAAAACATACATCTACAATTTCATTATGCTCTTTTAAGTTACAAATTACAATGAAATGTGATTTAATCATATAGAAAACATGACTCATGAATCAAAATAAACATAAATAATATAATCGAAAAAATAATTAAAAATCACCAAAAAAATTGGAAATGGTCTGACAAATATGAGGTCATTGCAAAATGGGACCTCATATTGTTCCATTTGAAGTTCTTCATGAAGTACACTTGTTAGAGAATAGGACCTTATGTAGGATGCCATGTAACTTAATGTCTCACATGAATTATGTTTGCTAAAAAATGGAACCTTATATTGGACTCCATTCAACTTAAGGTCCAATTTTCTAGGATGGGATCCTTTCTTCTTGGGATGCTATTCAAGTCAACTTTTACTCATTTTAAGCTCTAAATTTATCTTATATTTTCACTCATACCTAGGGATAAATAACCCCATAAGTTTTATCAATAAAATATATTAACCATTGAAATATATTAATATGAGTAAGAAATTTGAATTAATTATTGTATAAATTTTTCATTCATTAGCTATTAGTTTCAATCAATTTTATGTTAAGTCAATATTAAAATCTGATTTCAAAATAAGAAATTAAAAATATATTAGACTATTTTATTTATAAAAATTAGCAATTAAAGTTAAATTAGGATATGAATAGCATTTTTTAATTATTTAGGTTGAATATGTAAATGAGATTGCATTTGAGCAATCATTTACAATAAATATAAATTAAAATGAACATTGCGTGAAGATGGTAAGATTATATTAATTAATCTTTTTCAATATCTAATTAACCTATTATAATTAATTAATTACATATTCTACATATTAGTGTCATGTTGTCCAATCATCATTCCACTTCTCAACATTTAAAATATACAATGAGGTAAACTCAAACTTAATCATACATATGAAGCATTTATATAATCGTCATGAAGTATCACCTATATATAGAAAATCACCATCCATTACATACTCAAATAATCTAAAATAAAATATTCAAACTTTGATAAATTTTTACTAAAATCCATAAATAACAATTGATTCAAAAAATTTTAGAATAAATTTACAATAAAACATAAGAGAGAAAATAATAAACAAATCAACAAGATTAAACCTTCAATCTTGATTTTGGTTTTCTTCACTTCTTTGATTCTTGAAATTCAACCTTGAAAAGTCTTTAGATCTTCTTTAAGTACATATGAATTTGATGAGTAGAAAGAGAAATTGATAGAGAAAATCTCTAACAGAAAATCAAAATCTACTTCAAACAATAACATAATAGGGATAAATAAAAGAAAAAGGAAAATGCAAGAGATAAGAAAAGTTTTATGAAATGATGGATGAATGAATTGATGATAGATTTTTAAAATCTAATAAAATGATGTAATTATATATCTGAGAACTCTAACATGAGACTTTTAATAATGATCATTAATTCTAAATCAAATAATCTTGAGTTAAAGAAAGAGAAAATGTGCAAAATGACTTTTTTTTAATGTTCCAAATTGTTATTTTACTCAAGTTATCATCACTTGACTTGAGTTACTCTTTATAATAATAACTGTATAATTTTACTTTCATGCACTAATTTATTTTGAATATATCTTATATTATATTACTTTAATTTACATGATTTTTTATATTAGAAGGTTTGAAAGTCTATCCTTAATAAATTTTCAAGAGTTAAACCTTTAATATGTGAAAAATATGACATAGCTAAGCACAACATAGGCAAACATAGCATATAGCACAACATTAATCTCACAATCATAGCAAGACAACATACGATAATGGCACATAGAAGAACAATAGGACATGGATAAACATGACTACTTCTTTCATTGATAAACATTGGATTATAAGGAATCGATCCTCATGCTCCATGTAGGCAGGGGGGAAGATCCTACACAACCCACGCTAAAGGTAGGCACCTCAGTGCCCATCGTATGACTAGCTTGTCAAGATGGCACCCAAGCGTAACTAGTCGTTCTCCCCTAAAGAGCATTAGGAGCATAATTGGCTCTGGCATGAGTAGACATAAAAATGTTTGAGCCATCACACCATAAAATTACAAGAAAATAAATACATTTTATCAATTACTATTCTACCCCCACTCTCCTTACATAAAACCTCTATCTCTTACACTAGTTATCCTGAGGGAAACTTTGGAGGGAACTAACTATTAGACAATTCGATTAGTCTTTCGTCCCTATACCCAAGTCAGATGAATGATTTGCATGTCAGTATCGCTACAGGCCTCCACCAGAGTTTCCTTTGGTTTTGCCTAGCTCAGGCATAGTTCACCATCTTTCGGGTCCTGATAAATTTTATTAATTGACTATTTTATATGTATTATAGTAATTTAGCATTTCTAAGTAGCTTAGAGCTTTTTCTTTAAAAAATAATATATATGAGCCACAATTATGGGTAAATAATTAATGAAGAAATCATGAAAAATATGCAAATATAAAGATTAATAATTTTAAATAAAATATACATAAATTGATGCAAAATGAAGTGAAATGAAAATATCAAAACATTAAATAAATTAGATCAATATAAAAGTGTATAAAATGTATGACAATTGAGAGAAGAAAGTAATAATGTAATATTAAATATAAAAATAAAGTATAAAATATATGTTTCTTGAGGCATCTAACATTAATGTAAAATTCTTCATTTTTATTGAATACTTTTTTCATTCAATAAACCCAATTAAGACATTTGGGGGTTTTTTTTTTTTTTGTTAATTTATGTGTCTTGATCATTAAAAGTTTGTCATGGTGGTGTGGGGTGAAGTTGCAAATGGTGTGTTTCTTGGAGCATATAGCTAACCAAATCTTGTAGATTGAGATGTAGTTAATTATTGTAATTAAGATTTTGATATATTTCTGATTTCGGCAGTAATTTCTAATTCCACCAAAAGGAATAACAGAGTTTCAATAATTAAATAACTAATTATCAAACAGCAAAGATCTTCGGAGCTTTGGTGAACCTTTAACTTGCTAGTGCATTCCCACTCACCATTTCAAAATGACGAAAATAAACAACTTAATTAAAATCCTAAATCATATTTCTATTTCTATTTCTATTTTTACATCTTTTCTCACTCTAAATTATTAAATATATTTTTCTTCTTATTATTCAAAATTATAGCTTATTTATTATTTTTCTAATATTGTTAATATATTAAATTTTTATTATATTCTAATTTAATAATTTTAAAAAATAAAGAGATTAATAATAATATAATATTTTTTCTATAATTAAACTAAATAAAACTCACTTATCAATTCGGAAGAAAAAGTAGTAACTAATAATAAATTATCAATATTGTCTTTCATTTATTGATGTAATTTTATGATTTTCCATACAAAAAATACACTATCAAATATAATTAATAAGAGAAATTTAGAAAAGTGAGATAAAGAAAATTTATTTATTGATTTATGTAATTGATATATAAAATCAAATGAGATCTTTCTTAGAGATGGAAGAAATATGTTGAAGAAATTGAAAATAATAATTATATTCCATAAAAAAAGAGAACCAAAAGTTCAAATCAAAGGAGATTAAAAAAGAGAGTAAAATTGAAAAGATAAACCCCACTATATGGCATATACATTATCCTAATCTTCTTTTGAAAGACACCCAAATATTTTCTTAAGAGAAAAAACAAAAGGAACTACTTCACCTCTTTAATAACTTATTTAGATGTCCACAGTTCATATATATATATATATATATATATATATATATATATATATATCTCAAGAACTTGTTCTTCAAGTAAACATTCGTGCTTAGCTGTTAACCAGGTAGTAGTTTAATTAAAGCATTTGCATCCTCACCAGTTCAAGTAAAATTATAAATTTTTTATTCCCTTCCTTCTAAAAAATCATCTTATTTTGCATTATATGATTGTTCCTTTTTCTATTTTATTAACATTAAAAATTTATTTATTAATAAATTCTTAAGTTTTTAATAAAATTTGTAGTGAAAAAGATAATAAATTATTTTTAGTTCATATTAAAATGAAACGAGAAATTTTTATTTTTTTATCAAGACATACACTTTATAATAAAAGAAATTTGATGATAGTAAAAGAAACTCCAAGATAATAATAAATGTGACCGTCATGTTATTATTAATATATTTGAGATAATTACAAAAATACATAAATTTTTATTTTATATTTTTAAAAATTTAGATGAAAATTTTTTTAAAAATCTATTTCATGTTAATTAAAAATACAAATTTTTAATTTTTTTTATTATTTTTATCTAATTCTCTTCGATATATATTATCTTTAAAACTTTCCCTAATTTTTCATATCTTTTATCATACCTCATTTTTTTCTTATCTCATATAGCTCTCTCCTTTTCTCTCTCCTTTTATCTTCTCTCGTACACTTTCTTCTTCCTTTTTTTTTTTCATTATTTTTTCTACATCTACAATATTCTCTCTTCTTTTTCTTTTTTTTTCATTTTTCTTTCTTCTTTTTCTTTTTCTTCTTCTTAGATCTATAATCTTTTATCTTCTTTTTCATTTTCTTTTTCTTAAATTTATCATATTTATTTTTTCATTTTCGTTCATTTTTAGTTTTCAATTTTCTAATTGCATAATTTTCTTAATTCCAACATCCTAGTACTTGTCAGAAATCCAAGATAAAATCAATCTTCATTATTTTTTCTCTCATCTCTAACTGACGATAATATTCTCATTTACTACTTCACCAACTGTCAATCTTTAAATTTCTATAGTAACTTTAAATTTATTTTGTTGTTTAGCTTGGTAGAATGATTTTAATTGAATTGAAATATGAAAATTTTAATTTATGAATTGAAATTTTAGTTTGGTTTGGTTGATTCAGTTAGGGAAAATTGAGTAAGAACTACTAAGTCATTGTGTGAATTCATTTAGAAATGAATATATATTTGTAAATGAATTAAATTACTCAAAAGAATTGAACCAAATAAAATTAATTTGTTCAAATTGATGAAATTAGATATTTGACGTTACAAAAAGAGAAGTTTCATGGATAAACTTATGTTTTTTTTAGAGTAATTGATTTATGATTGTTGTTATTTGATCATGGTTTCACAGTTGCCTTATATTTTTCAAACCCTTGGTTTCGAGTATGATGAAAAAATGTTTCTCTCAATCAACAATGAAGTTTTGAAGGTTGTGGTTGCATAGTTAAATATTGATAAGTTTTTAATTGAATTTCATAAAATCCTTGAAATTTATACGTACTTACAGATATGGAGAGTGATATATTTTCCTAAAATAAATATTAGCTTATGAGGGAGTTTGTTTTTGTTTCTTTACCATAAGTGTTATGACAATGACTAAATTATGAGTATTTAATATAGTTTTTATATTCCTCTTATAAACCTTTGTATTTCTTATTGTATACTTTTTGTATACCAATTGTATACTTATAGTAAACCTTACATATTAGAGTTTACGTTTCATAAAATATATTGTAAATACTTGTATCTTTAATTTTTTTGAACTCATTAAAAATATAATTTTGTAAACCTTTTGTAAACCTATTGTATACTTGTAGTAAACCTTACATATCAAATATTCTATTTCGTAAAATATACTATAAATATGTGTATCTTTAATATATCAAATATTCTATTTCGTAAAATATACTATAAATATCTCTATCTTTAATATTTTAAATCGTAAAAAATATAATTTGTAAATCTTTTGTAAACCTATTTATACTTCTTGTATCCATATTATATACTTCTTGTATCTTAGTCGTATACTCTTTGTATACATATATGCTTTGAAAAATGTTTTAATCATGATTTTTCATATAGCTTTTTTACAAAAAAAAATATGCTAAAATCTTTCAAAAATTACGAAATATGTAAACATATATTTTTTAAAAATATGAAATTAAAAAAATTTTAAAAAAAATTTAAACTTTTTGACACAAGTATCATATAGGTAATACGTATTGAAAGGATTTGAAATTTACATTTAGAAACCAAAATTCTAAATTATAATTTTTAAAATATTAATTTAATAATATACTTTTATATTTTAATAATTTTTAATTTTAAAAATATTTTTATAGGAAGTAATATATTATATATTAAAAATAAAAAGGTAAAGAATATCAAAAATGAAAAAAACTGCAAAATATCTTTTACTATTAAAAAATAAAAATATTTTTATTATTAAAAAATATTTTTATAAAAAATAATGGATGTAAAAGAATTTATTATTAAAATCAGATTTTTTAAAAATTTCACACATTTTTTTATGGATATACAATTTATTTTAATAATTTTTAATTTTAAAGAATATTTTTATAGAAAGTAATATATTATATATTAAAAAATAAAAAGTTAAAGAATATCAAAAATGAAAAAATTGTAAAATATTCTTTATTATTAAAAAGTAAAAATATTTTTTATTATTAGAAATATTTTTATAAAAAAATATATCTAAAAAATTTATTATTAAAATCAAAATTTTTAAAAATTTCACATATTCTTTTATGAATATATACTTTATTTTAATAATTTTAATTTTAAAGAATATTTTTATAGGAAATAATATATTATATATTAAAAAGTTAAAAGTTAAAGAATATCAAAAATGAAAAAATTGTGAAATTCCAAGAGGCAACACACAAGTTATAGTGGTTCAACACTTAAATTGTCTACATCCACTCTCCTAATAAGTAACTTAGGATTTTACTAAAATCTTTAATAAATACAAGAGGAATTTCTCAATTAAGAAATCCAACTTTAGTGTTTTCAAAACTTACACTCAAACCTTTACAATCAGGATCAATCTCACAAGATTATTCTCTCAATTATAATAATAAATCCCAATCAATAGTTCTCACCAATCCAATACAAAGAAATCAAAGTAGAGAAATAAATGAAGCTTAAGAGAATAATAGTGATTATAGAGAGAGAGAAGTTCAATAACACTATTAATTAAGTTATTTACTTGAAGAAGTGAATCCTCAACTTTAAATATGATTCTCTTACAATAGGAGTTTGTTACTTTAAGCAGTAAATGTAAATAGTTCCGTTCAAATAGTTTTAATTAAAATAGAAAAGTTTTTGCCCAAAGTTACGTATGGCTGTACACCTAATGCATATGCCCGGATGCCTCCTCAAATCACAACTGCTAATTTAGGCAATGGTCATGGTGTGACCATACATAGTAAGTGATACACTCGTACTAAACCTTCTGTCAAAAATGCAAAGTTAGGCAAAAATCCAAAATTCTCTTGGATACCCGTACCAACTAGTGGTACTATCGTACACACCTTGTGAATGCACAAATCATGGAAAATACTAAATGAATTGATTGTTAGCATTAAAATCAATAATCATGGGGTTAACAATCTCCCCCCTTTGGATTTTGACAATCAATTCATTTCAAACCTTAATTTTATATAACCAATAACCTCCCCTTCACTTTAAGCATATAACTAATCAATCACAAAACTCAAAGTGAGATAGCATAAATACCATCCATTTAATAAACATCATCAACAAAAAAACATAGATTCATAATGTTCACAATAACCACATCATGCATATAACTAAATATGTCCAGAATGTCCAAAATAAGTATGAACAATGCAAAACTAAAATAACACAAAATAATACATATAATTCAATCTTAGCACATAAAAGATATATCTCCCCTTTTAGCAACAACAAAAAGCATCAAGGAAGAGGAGGAACAAATGGATCATGCTGGGATTAAATATGTTATAATGTAGCAGTGGTGGAAGTATAAAAGTCTTGAAACTCCTAATTATGCTGACGAAGACGTTGATCAAACATATAAACTGAGTTGCCATCTGATCAAAGCGTCTATCAAATCCATCCAATTGAGAATTAAGAGAGGTAAATTATTAAGTGAGTAACTCAATCATAGAAAGAGTAAAAGAAGCCTCAACAACAATAGAAGAACCACCCTCACTCTATCATTGATGCTTACGACATAAAGCCACCTCATGTCAAGCTGTGTCACGAGGAGAGCTAGTAGAAGTATGAAAAAAAGCAGGAGTATCATCCTCAAAATACTCAGCATCAGAAAGAATAGGCACATACATATGGTTATAGATCTCCATAGCCTTTGCACCATGCAGTGCAATAGTATCATATTGAAAACCATGTACCAGAATGTGCTCCATACATCTCTTAATATACTCCTTGTGAGGAGCATAGACACCTAGATTGTTGGACTCTAAAAGCAAAGTGTGCTCAATGAAAGATAAATCAAGATTAGGTCCAAGAGGACCAAAAGAAGGGCCATTAGAAGGAAAAACCTTTAGAGTATGATAAATATGAAGAATATGAGAATCATACAGAACAGCTTTACCAAGGTGATTGTGATCATTGACTTCAAAAAATTGCTCTTGAAGCTAGTGACCAGTTTGAATATGGGATCTAGTGACCATAGAGTGTAAAAATAACAAATAAGGACTAATCACTATATCATTGTAGTTAGTCTATCTAAATAGAATGTAGGAAATAAGATGATGATAGTAAAATAGAGTTAGAGATTTAAAACAAGAGGCCTTAAGCCTAAGAGCACAAAAGGGGATATTAAGAGCAATATCCTTCTAGAAAGCATGTTTGTCAACGTTTATAAAATTAGCGCTGATAATTCCATCCTCATGAAAATTGAAAATTTTATCAAATTGAGCTTTGATAAGCTCATATGGACAATGAAACATTTTAAAAGTATAGGAGTACCTAGATTTATGCATCTCCAGTTTAAAAGTGTACAAAAATTCAGGAGTTAAAGGGTTAAGACATCAATTATCAAGAAAGGTAATGGTAGACCAACCAACATTAGCAAGAATCACATCAGCCTCAATACTAACAGAATAAATAATGGCAGTACAAGCAAAATGACAAGGTGTGAACCATTTACAAGATATAATACCTTGACACTTTATAAACTGAGGACCGTAGAAAGGAAGAGCCATTTCTTCACGATCCTTCATTTGGACATGCTTCCTTTTATCTCAAGGTTGGGAAGATGAACCACCATGTGAAGCCATGAAAATGAAGAAGTGAAACTAGAAAACGAAATGATTGGGGTGAACAAGGAAGAAAATATGAGATTTATGAGAGAAATAAGAGAAATCAGACAAACAACAAGGAGAAATGTAAGGAAAACTAAAATATTTGAAGTAAATCAAGGAAATATGGAGAAAATTGAGTCGATTTTGTGTTAAAATGAGTTTAAAATGAGAGAAAATAGGTTGGGAATGGTAGTGGGAGTAAGAAACATATGATTTTGGGGTTAAAAATTAGGGTTGCAGGGTCGCGTATGGGTGTACCGTCTATCATATATGGCCGTACAGCACTCACTAGAAAATTAAGGTTTAAAAAATAGAAGCATACAGGCATACAAGATATGTGTATGGCTATACAAGATCTACTGGAAAAATTTCAAGTTTTCAAAAGATCAAGTTTATGGGCGTACCAAAAGAAATGTACAACCATACAGAAGTTATTGGAAATTTTAGAAAACTGATGAATTAGGTGTATGGGCGTACTAAAATTGTTATGTGGCCGTACATAAGCTACTGCTAGATTTTGCTAAAACAGAAAGAAGAGCATACGAGCATAGCAACTAATACGTATAGCCATATGATACCTCTATGAGAAATTTTATGAAAAATAGAAGATGAAATGTTGAAGATCAATGACCTGTACTGTCGTACCACCATTTGTACTCTTATACATGGACACAAAAACAAGTTTAAAAAGAGATTTTGAAGACATAAACCAATAGGAAAACATAAAATTAAAATTTGAATTATAAAATCATCATAAGAATGATCCATCTATTATCCCTAACTCATACTTGATGAAATTTAACATTTCCTCATAAAAGGGGTTTAGTAAATATATCGGTAAGTTGGTGAGTTATGTCAAAAAATTCTAAAACAACCTTCCCTTTTTTGTACATTATCACAAAGAAAATAATGGTTAATGTCAATATGCTTGCGCCTAGAATACTAAATAAGATTCGTAGATAAATTTATAGCACTAGGTGTTATCACATTTTATAAATGTACATGAAACACATAAATTATAGTCTCTCAATTATTGTTGAATCCATAACACTTAACCACAATAACAATTGGTAAACACATATTCAGCTTCAGTAATAGATAAAGCAACAGAGTTTTGTTTCTTGCTAAAGCAAGAAACAAATCAATTTCTTAAAAAATGACATGTACCAAAGGTTCTCTTTCTATCGAATACATTTCTAACAAAATTAGAATTAGAAAAAATAATAAAGTCAAACAAAGTACTCTTATGATACCATAAGCCATAAGCAAAAGTACCAATCAAGTATTTTAAACTATGTTTAATAGCAGATAAATGAGATTCTTTAGGTGAAGCTTGAAAGCAAGCACACATACACATGATAAACATGATATCGGGTTTAAAAGCAATTAGATAGAGAAGACTACCTATTATACCTCTATATTTCTTTTGATCAATAAGCTTGCCACTTTCATCAAGAGAAAGCTGTGTAGTTATGCTCATTGGAGCTTGGCTTGCTTTAGCATCACTCATTCTAAACTTCTTGAGCATCTCTTAAGTATACTTATGTTGGTTGATGAAAATATCATCTTGACATTACTTGATTTGAAGTCTTTAGAAGTATTTCAATTCTCCCATCATGCTCATCTTAAACTCCCCTACATACACTTAGAAAATTCCTTACACAAATCTTCATTAGTAGCACCAAATATAATGTCATCCATATAAATTTGCATAATAAAAAGATCATGCTTGTAGTTTTTGATAAAAAGAGTATTGTCAACCTTGCCTTTTTCAAAACCATGATCAATTAGGAAATAACTTAGCCTTTCATACTCTTGGAGCTTGTTTAAGTCTATATAAGGCTTTGATGAGTTTAAAAACATGATTAGGTAAATGAAAATCTTCAAAACTGGGGGGTTGTTTAACATAAACTTCTTCTTTAATAAAACCATTTAGAAAAGTACTTTTAACATCCATTTGAAATAATTTGAAGTTCACGTGAGATGCATATGCTAATACAATTTGGATTGCTTCCAGCCAAGCTACCGAGGCAAAGGTTTCATTATAGTCAATTCTCTCTTCTTGACTATAGCCCTTTGCAACTAGCCTAACTTTATTTCTAATTATGGCACCATCCTCATCCAACTTATTTCTAAAAACCCACTTGGTATGAATAACAGAAACATCACTAAGTTTAGGTACTAAGGTCCATACCTTATTTCTCTCGAATTAATTGAGTTCCTTTTGCATAGAAAAGACCCAATTTTCATCCTTTAGAGCCTCATTAACATTCCTTAGCTTCATTTAAGAGGTAAATGTAATATTTTTATGAATTTCCTTAAAACAAGAGCAAGTGGTTACCCCTTTTGAAGTTTCACCAATAATTTTCTCTTTAGGATGCTCTTTGGGAAAATGGCAATCCTTTGGTAAGTCATGTGAAATGTATATTGTAGCAAGGTAAGGAGGAAGTTCATCATCTTCTCCCCTTTTCACTTTTATTATCACCACTTCTTATAATTGATCCTCATGATCCTTTCCTTGTGACATGAAAGTTCTTGTATCATCATCAAGCAAATCCTTTCTCGAACTAAGGGGATTAGTCTCATCAAATACAATATACATTAACTCTTCAATAATTAAGGACCTTTTATTAAAAGTCCTATAAGACTTGCTAGTTGTGGCATAACCAAGAAAGATTCCCTCATCTATTTTTGAGTCAAATTTCCTAAGGTTGTCCTTGGTATTTAAAATATAGCACTTGCACCCAAATACTCTAAAATATGAAATTCTTGGTTTTTTAACATTCCATAACTCATAAGAAGTTTTATTTAAAATAGGTCTTAAATGGACTTGATTTTAGACATAATAAGTGGTATTGTTCGCTTTAACCCAAAAATATGAGGGTAAATGATATTCATTGAGCATAGTATGAGCCACGTCATAAAGAGTCTTATTCTTCCTTTCTACTACCTCATTTTTTTGGGGAGTTCTAAGAAAAGAGAAATTATGAGTTAGAAATGAAACCCAAGTAAATCTAAAGTAATCATCTATAATCACAAGTGTATAATGCATGCCACCTAAACTAAAAAACCTAGTAGGACCAAATAAATCCATGTAAAGTATTTAAAGAGGCTTAGTAGTTGTTACCTTATTTTTGACTTTGAAGGAGGATTTTACTTGTTTACCCATTTGACAAGCTTCACATACTTTATCTTTGAAAATTTTGATTTTGGGAAGTCTAACCATATGTTCACTCTTCCCAAGGTCTCCAATATTCTCAAAGCTAATATGTCCAAGCCTTCTATGCCATAGCCAAGAGTCCTTGCTTATTGAGATAAGGCATTTAACACTTTTGTTAGACAAGGAATTTCGATCAATCACATAAATATTTTTAATTCTTTCTCCTTGAAAATTAACCTTATCATCAAACATCCTAAATACAAGATAACCTTTTGCGTTAAAGACAACTTTATAACCATTTTCACAAAGTTGACTAATACTCAAAAGATTATGTTTTAAACCCTCAACTAATAGAACTTTGTAATTAGAGAAAGAAGATTCCTTACCAAGCTTACCAATGCCAATTACTTTACCTTTTGCATTATCTCCAAATATGACATTTCCACCATCCCACTTCTCTAATTGAGTGCATAGGCTTGCATTCTCGATCATGTGTCTTGAACATTTGCTATCAAGATACCATTTATTTATATTAATCTTGAATTTCAAGTACACCTAACACATAAACATAATCACTTTATTTTAGGTACCTAAATAGACTTGGGTCCTTGGGGGTTAGAAGCATAAGTTTCATGAGGGTTATAACTCTAATGACTTTTCCTAATAAAGCATCTATTATTAGTATGTCTCATTTTACCACAATAATAACAAGTTACATTTTTGAATCTAGAGTTATGATGAACATTTTTCTTTTTCTTAATGTTAGATGCATGACTATGACTCATCTTACATATACATGAGCACTTTTGTGCCTTGTCATGTTTTCCATTAAATCTAGTGAAATGATTTGTTTGAATACCCATGTTCTTACACTTCCTTTCACTATCCTTAGTAGTCAAAGAGGTTGCTTTTAGAAATATGGGTCCTTTAGATGAATAGGGAGAGCCTTGGTTAAAACTAATTTCCTCTCTATCACCTTTGAGCTTTTAGCAGTTTAAAATAGAATTAATTTTAGTACTACCAACTTCAAATTTAGAAAGATTTTCTTTCAATAAATCCCTTTCTTTTAAAATTTGATCCTTTGATTTTTTAAAATTTTGTTGTCCTTTTTCAAACTTATGTTTTCTTTTTCCAAATCTTCAAACTTTATTTTAAATAAAGTAAGTTCATTAACCAAGCATTTTAAATCCTTGTTCTCTTTTGAAATACTAGCAAACTTGCTTTTGAAAATCTTGCTTTTAATTGCTAATTGCTCATACTTATTTAAGAGGATTTCTAAAGAATCTGCCTCATCATCAATATCATCACTATAATAAGATTGAAAAGAAGTAATAACCTTATCTTTGTCAAGCACATTCGTCAATACCATGAAGTAAAGGTTGATTGTGCCTTCATCATTGGATCCACTATCATGAGACTTACTATCATCATCCTAAGTAGCCTTCAATGTCTTCTTCTTAAATGGCTTGAATGGCTTCCTGAGCCTTATACACTTATTCCTCATGTGGTCTAGTTTGTTGCACTCAAAGCAAGTAGCCATATTCTTCTTGAATGCGTCTCTCTTGTTTTGATCCTTCCTTACTTCAAATGGCTTCTTGAGGTCCTTCTCAAATCTTTTCTTTCTTATGAGAAGATTCTTCACTCTCTTGGAAAGCAAGGTCATCTCATTGTGAATGTCTTCTTCATTAGAGTACTCTACCTCTTTTTCTTCCTTAGAAGCTTTCAAGGAAATTCCTCTTCTTTTATCTTTTTTAACTCCTTGCTTAAGTGTAATTTCATAGGTAAGGAGTTTCTCAAGAAGTACATCGATTGATAAAATCGATAAATCATTGGCTTCTTCAATGAAAGTGACTCGAGCTTCCCAATCCTTCTTAGGCAATACCCTTAGTATCTTATTGTTGATGTCATCCTTGTGATATACCTTTCCTAACTTCGTAAGCCCATTTATGATGACTAGGAGCTGATTATACATTTTGTAGATGCTCTCATTTGCCTTCATGGTGAACAACTCATATTGGTTAGTCAAGAGTTGCACCTTCTTTATTTGGACTTGGTTGGTTCCCTCATGGTGTGTTTCTGAAGCATCCCACACTTGCTTAGTCATCACACAATGAGAAACACAACCATATTCCTCATGATTTATAACACAATAGAGCATGTTTATAGTCTTCTTGTTTCTAGCATTGGCTTTGAACTCTTCTTTAGTCTAAGTAGCTTTAGGCTTCAAGGTAATGACACCTTCAATGGTAATTATTGGAGGAGTATAATCATTCTCAATCAATTCAGATAAGTTTACTCCATCACTCTCTAAAAAGACTTTCATTTTATGCTTCTAATAAGGATAATCAGTTCCATCAAAGAAAGAGGATCTTGTGTAAGATTAACTCACTACATCTTGAGTTGCCATAGATCTTTAGCTTTAGAAGATAAATTCTAGCACAAATAAGCACAAAGCTCTAATACCAATTAAAATCCTTAGAGATAACACATAAGTTATAGTGGTTCAACACTCAAATTGTCTACGTCCACTCTCCTAAGAAAACAACTTAGGGTTCCATTAAAATCTTTCATAAATATAAGAGGAATTTCTCAATCAAGAAATCCAACTTTAGTGTTTTCAAGACTTACACTCAAACCTTTACAATTAAGATCAATCTCATAAGATTCTTCTCTCAATTACAATAATGAATCCCAATCAATAGCTCTCACCAACCCAATACAAAGAAATCAAAGTAGAGCAATAAATGAAGCTTAAGAGAGAAATAGTGATTATAGAGAGAGAAGTTTAACAACACTATTAGTCAAGTTACTTACTTGAAAAGGCGAATCCTCAACTGTAAACATGTTTTTCTCATAATAGGAGTCTGTTACTCCAAGCATTAAATGCAAATAGTATCATTAAAATGCTTTTAATTAAAACAGAAAATTTTTTGCCTAGAGTTGCATATAGCTGTATGCTTGGACAGCTCCTAAAATCCCAAATGTCAATTTAAGCAGTGGTTGTGGTATGGCCGTACATAGTAAATGGTACGTTCGTACCAAACAGTCTTCTAAACATGCAAAGTTATGCAGAAATCCAAAATCCTCTTGGTATGCTTGTATTAACTGATAGTACGATCGTACACATCCTGAACATACACAAATCATGCCAAATACTAAATGAATTGATTGTTAACATTAAAATCAATAATTAGGGGACAATAAATTGTAAAATATTCTTTATTATTAAAAAATAAAAACATTTTTTATTATTAGAAATATTATTATTATTAAAAATATTTTCATAAAAAATAGATCTAAAAGAATTTATTATTAAAATCAGATTTTAAAAAAGTTTTACATATTTTTTTTATGAATTTATAATTTATTTTAATATATTTTTTATTGATAATGTCATGAGATAATTTAAATTATATTTGTTTTATATAGTTATATTTGATTAGTATTATATTTGGTTAGTAAAATCTCATGAGATTTTGAGTTAATATTTTCTTATTTTGAGTTGATATATTATTTTGAAAAATATGATATTTTTGTAACAAAATTATGATATTTTGTTATTTTGAGTTAAGCATCGATTTGATTTGTTTCAAAATTTGAATCGAATCGATCAAATAAAACTAATTAAAATCTTTATAAGATAAAATAAAATAAAATTAATTATATGAATTAAATTAAAAATTTAGAAATAAATAAATCATCTTAAAATAAACTAAATAAAATAGAGAGATCGGATGGATTTCGTAGGTTATTCATTTTTTATGTACACCCGGACTTGTTACTGAATTATTGGCTGACAAGTAGTTTTCAGGTTGAGAATAAAATATTTCAGCACCCTTTCAATTTTTCTTTACTTAATTAATTAGTATTAAATTTAACAAATCTTGGAATATATCTTCTAGAGTCATTATTAAATTAGTGTGTACGTACCCTTAATCCCATCTCTACTTGTCTTTCGTTAGCATAAATCTTGATTGAGATTCGAGCCTTGTTAGAACATGCCACCCAACGCCTTGACAATCTTTTGTATTCCCCACAGTGCCCTTTCTGCATCCTATCACTCTCCACATCATATAGATTGTTTTTATATATTTTTACATATTTAATCGATATTTTTATATATTAATTGACTTAATAAATGTACAATGACTTTTAATATTAGTTCATTTATGATAATTTTTATTAGATTGATGTATATAACAATGTTTTTATTTGAAAAATAAATGATATCATAAAGAACATATAATAAATTGATATATCACTTAATCAAGTGGAAACAAGATTTTCACGGAAATAATATTAAAATGCTGGAGTTCATAAAGTAGTTCATTTTTGGTGGTGACATTAATCAAGTGATGGAAAGTGGTGCTAATTAAAAAAAAAGGGCTTATAAATATGCAATGAACACTGACCCCATTGTCAATAGAATTTCCAAGACAAGGATTTCCCTTGCACCTTAACAACAGAAAGAAAAAACAAAGGGGCAGAAAAGCTTAGCGATTGATTTCCCCCTTTTCTGCATAACATGTCTTGGGGAGTAATGGCAGGCCACTTGGGTTGGGGTGGCATTGTAGGTGAAACTTGGAAGAAAGGACCTTGGACTGCCGAAGAAGACAGGTTGCTTATTGGATATGTTAGATTGCATGGTGAAGGAAAATGGAATTCTGTTGCCAAGCTTTCAGGTATTAAAATCTCGCTTGACCATCTTTGTCCTTTTCTTTAGCTCGCTTTTTGTTAGTTTGGGGGCATCATTCTTCTTCCGGTTTGCTGCTATATTTATTTGTTATTATGTTCATCAGGATTGAAAAGAAATGGAAAGAGTTGCAGATTGAGATGGGTGAATTACTTGAGGCCAGACCTGAAGAGAGGACAAATAACTCCACATGAAGAAAGAGTTATTCTTGAGCTGCATGCTAGATGGGGGAACAGGTAAAATTACTTGAACATGAACTATATTAAGCTATATATACATAGATCCTTACACCAATTTAAGCTTGAAATTCATCTGGGAATGTTTTTCAGGTGGTCTACAATTGCAAGAAGCTTGCCTGGAAGAACAGACAATGAGATCAAGAACTACTGGAGAACCCATTTCAAGAAAAAGACAATAACCTTTCCTGGAGAATCACGCAAGCTGGCAAGAAATCGTATCTTGAAAAATAAACAATTTCACCAACATCAGCAGCTGCTTCAGCAACGAGAACAACAACTGAACCAACTAGACATGATAAAGATCGCATCTTTACTTGATGAAAATTATGAAGCTAAACCATGTCATCATATCCCTCAAATTAACATAACAAATGAACAAGAAAATGGCTTTGTATACACCATGTCGGCTTCAAATAGTGATGCTTCAGTTTCTGACCAGGCCAGCAACGGGGATATGGTGTGGGATGGTCTATGGAATTTGGAGGATTTCCAGGGCAGTTTCGCTATGGCTACAACCTATGCATCACGCAAAGCGGCCAGCATGCTTAATTTTGTAGCACCATTCTGTTAAAATTTTCTTCAGAGTACATCACAGTAAGTCATCAGATGAGGGGGTCTTGAACAATCTGGAGATTTAGATTGAAGCCCAGAAAACACTACGGTATAGGATTCAGGTTCCTGCATGTGTCCCGGAAGAAAATCTGTAATATCCACCCCTTAATTTATCAATAAAATTTTCCCATTCGTATTAGAAATTAAAATATAAGTTGAGAAATAAATCTATTTTATTAACATTAAGAAAATTATTTATTAATTATAGTATTTTCATAAAATATATTGAAGAAAATATTTAAGGAAGGTGTGGAATAAAGTATACAAATTTAGCGCAATAAATTAAATGGATAATCATATTAAAATTTTTTTATGGAAATGAACATTCGAAATAAATGTTGTCTGTATTAAATGAATAAATATATAACAAAAAAAAAGAATGAATATGTATTTGAAAAATAAATCAAATGTATATAAATACATGTTGAAGAGTGAATATTTAGGTGAGCAATAGCACGCATACACGTGGACATCTGGAACTGGTACGACATCGTAATAAGTAAACACATCTAGAACAGTTCTGCAAACACCACAGTAATAAATGACGGATTCCGAGTTATGCTTTGCTTGTAGTAATTCCGATGTCTTTCAATTTTTTCTGAAATTTTGAAATCAATTTAGTTTATTATATAATTTTAAGAATTTGATTAGGAGTTTTTCATTGGAGATCAATATCTAGGTCTAGTTGGTCTGGCCAGGGTTTCTGTTTTAGAATGCAATATTTTTAGTTCCATGTATTTTTTTATTAAATTAAATCAATTTTGCTTAAGCAATTTATTAACCAATATTTATAATATTTTTTTGAAAATAGTATTTTATTATTATATATTTTCATGAATTAAATTAGTTATTGTCTTTTTAATTTCAAATCATAACGTCTTTTTATGTAATTATTTTTATTTAAAACTTTGAACAATAAATTATATCTACCCTAACAACACAGTTGAATAATAAATTATATGATAAAGGTAATATTTTTCTTTAAAATTATAAAAAAAATCTTAGAAATATATCAAAATAAAACTTTTTTAGTGTTGGCAAAAAGTAATATGAAAAATATGTACAAAAGTCTTTTAAGGTGGTACCTTTTAGGAATCTTTAAAAAATTCAATTTGAAATTTTTTAACAACTTCTCATTCCTTTTTGTTTTTTACAAAACCATCATTCCCTTAATTTATATTTTTAATTTTTTTCTTTCCCTATTTTAATCAATAAAATTATATATATATTAAACATCATTTGGATTTTACAATATTGATTCATAATTTATAATTATATAATTTTTCACAAAATAATATTTAAATTGATTAATTACAAAATATACATATTAAAAAAATTAAATATAACATATAAAATTTAATTTATTAGATGTCTATGTTATTATCATAAATATTAATAATAACTGTTAATTAATAATTTAGTAAACATTTGATATTAGTCGATTATCAATTATCCACAATAATTAACAATTATTAGCTATAAACAATAATTTAATCATATAAGCTTGAATACAGTAAAAAATTTTCATAAACTAATAATTAACAATCTTTAACTCATATAACAAGATTTAACCATCTTATAAGGAAAAAAAAAACTAATGTATACATGAATATGTTATAAAAACATTAACTAGTTTTCAATTAAAATAATAGTCTTATAATTTTATAAATATTTATATTATAATTATCATTGTTATTTTAGATTTTTAATCCTTCAATTTATATTAATTTAAATATAATTAAATATAAAAATGAAGATTTTAGATAATTATTAAATGTCAAAAATATAAAAAATGAAAAAATAAATATCAAGAGTATATAATTATTTTTAATAATTTTTTATTTAACTACTTAATTCCTTAAAAATTTAAATTGAATAAAAAATATATTAAAAATATTAAAGGTCAATCAATCTTAACTATGATATGAGAATTATAAGATGTTAACAAACAAAATACTTAAACAAATGTCAAAGAAAATACATAATTATATTTTAATAAATTTTTCATATATTTTTTTATCTTTGTAATTTAGATATTTTAATATTTTAATGTTTGTGATATGAATATCTTTGAAGATTAAAATTTGTAACCTAAACATGATTTTAAAATTGAGATAAAACTAAGAATTGTTTTGAAAGTTTATATAAAGAGATGGTTTTATGTGTCAAAAATATGTCAAGTAGATTTTTTTAACACCAAGTTTATATAAAGAGAGAGAGATTTATACGTAGATGAAACAAAAAGAAAAGAGCCAAAAAGGAATAAAACATGAAAGTCGTTCTTTGGGAGGAATACATAAAGAAGTACATGAATCATGAAGGCATAAGAAACTCAAAAGGAAATATATGAAATATTATTTCAACCTTACTGGTTAATTATTATAATCTGTGTTGGCCTTCTATATAAATTCCTTTCGCTGTAAAATATTCTTTGCATCAGCAAACGCTATCTCACTTTAATCCCTTAATTTAGTTTATATCATTAATCATCACATATTGGAACTAGATTCTGTCATGATTTCCTGTATCAATCCCCTTTTGCATATTCTAACGTAGGATATGTTTTGTGTAATCTTGATTCGCTATGATCTTTTTATCGTGGGAACAGATATACCATCCTACTAATCCAAGCTTATTTTAGTATTAACTATAACGGAAGATAATTTATTATATTGGGTATTTTTAGAAATAGTGTTTTGGGTAGTATTTCTTATTTTAATTTGATACAATATTATTTTTTATTTTATATATTAATTTAAAATTTAATAAAAAGTGTTCAATCAAAAAGTAATTTTAAAAATTAGAAATTTATATTTATATTTATTTTTAATAGTTTTAAATTTAATAACTAAATAAAACATTATTTTACCAATTACTTTAGCTTTAAATTAAAACATAAACTATTAATAATTGTTTCAATCAAAAATTAAAATTATAAATAAATTAAGGGAAGTTGTTACTAATAAAAGATGGTTATATGAACTTGGAGAAAAAGGAGTTAATGTAATATAAATAGAATATGGAGTTAGACCCAAAGAAATAACTAACCATCAATCAAAAATCACTTTGAGCAAAATTATTTTAACATTATTAGATTTTTAACTTTTATTTTCCTTTTTCAAATATACATTGTCTGTTTACTTTATTTCACATACATTCTTTTATTTCAAGACATTTTCTTTATTCCTAAATTTAGTTCTTTATATCAATCAAATAGAAAATCCATAATCACTTAATTAGAAGCTAAAAGACATAATAGTTTAATAAAATTTTAATACTCTGGCATGCCTACAACTCATGTGGATTAATAAAAATCACTCGAATAATATTTTTTGATATGCCTGATGGACACATTGACGATACCATGAAGTATTTTGGGAAAATAATATGTTTTTGAGTCTCAACACTTGAAAGTATTCATTGTTACAACATGGGTTTCAACATTGGTAGAGCAAATTGAAAAAGATACATTCTCCAAGATATAAAAGTATCAACAATTGCATAAGCCTCTCTTTTGGCCTTGTAGTCTTCAGGAGAAAATATAGAGTTTATCACTAAGGTGATAATGTTGAAAACATTGAAAGTTGTTACAAATGATATTACTCAAAAAGCTCACTTAAGCGTTAATAATCACTATAGAGGATATCAATCAGAAAATGACTAATCAATAACGTGTGTTACTAAAACTCTTGAAACTATTTGTAAGGTAATTCTCATCAGTTCGTCAAAAAAAGTATATAAGGTTGATTCCTCTAAAAACAAATAGGCATCTAAAGAACTTGAAGAACGTAGGGAAGTTCCTCAAGGAAGTATTGAGATTAAAGAAACATATCAACTACCCTATAGGAGAGATAAAATATGCATTCCTTAAGAGGTAATTATTATTGAAGTTGTTAACCTATTAGTAAGCATCTAAACTAAAATCAATTTCATGGGTATAGTAATCCTACATTATTATGATACATGATATTTTCTAGGCAAAGGGGCAATAATAGGGAAAATCATTTTCTTCACTATAACCTATGTTAGTTAATATTTATACTATAAGAGAATTGGTTCAAGAGCTATATGGACATGGTTTACAATAAATAGGACATCCAAAATTTCATAAGCCCTATCCTTATTTTATGGATAGAGAAACCCCCTATCTCAAGGGTTATATGATTCTTAATTTCTACTTATTTACTAAGGAGGATGGTGATCAAATTTTGAGTATATTATCAAGTTTACCATTTAATGCAATGAACTAGTGAACTATAGAAATTTTAACTATTTTCAGTTACTAATGTTTCCTAACTTTTTAATAAAAGTGATGTTTACATGGTTTTCAATATTACATATGAATTTAATATGTACTTAATATGAAATAGAGAGGTAGTTTCACACATAATTTTTTAGAATATAACTAAAAGTTTATGTAGTAAAATTATCTAAGTTGGCATAAAGGTTTGGGCTAATTACTTTATTGCAAGGTTCTAAAAGTTAAGGAATAAGTGCAAAATATTTATACCAGAGATAGAGTTTTTATGAATATGGCTTAATATAAGCTAGACATTGAATTTAGTGTTGGACCTTAAAGGTCTTTGATTTTAGTTTTGAAGTTAAAAAAATAATGTTTTATGAAAATTATTGAAGTTTTAAGTGTTTTAAGTTTCATTTGGGCGTACCAATTTTTGTAAGGGCGTACCAATATGTGGTGCGACCACATCGAAGCTCTTAGGAATTTTTCTTGTCAGTGTTTTTTGGTGTGGTACGAGCATACAAGAAGTGGTATAGCATACCGTTGGGTTTCTTAAGTTATACGGGCATATAGAGAAGTCGTACGGAGTAGAAAAATGTCTAGAAAGTTTGGTACGGGCATACCACTTGGTGGTATGGCTATATGTGATGCTTTAGCATCATTTTAGAGTCATATTTTGGGTGCCGTACTGTCACACCCAGCCCATACTGTTACATCCGTGTTTGACCCCTTAGAAGTTTTGGTCGTATGTGCATGTATGTCTAGATGTATACGTGTATGTATACATGTATTACTTGCATATGTGCTGTGTATTCTATGCCTGTGTGTACGTCATGAGGACGTATTAGATGTGTATGTGATGTGTGCATGATGGCATGCATGTTTGCTTTGGTTTGGGGGTTTTGCAGGTGGCTGAGGAGCGCGTTGGAGAGTGAGTAGGAGAGTTTAGGTGGTGGTACGGGCGTACGGGGAGGCGTACGGCCGTACGAGTTAGGAGAGTTTAGGAGGCTTGGGTTCTTGCTTGGCGTACGGGCGTACCAATGTATGGTACGGGCGTACGATAACTCGCAGGAATCAGGTTTGTTCGCAGGTGAAAAGTGTTTTTGACAGTCGAACTCTCAGGTTTTTGGGCGTACGGGCGTACCATTAGGTGGTACGGCCGTACCACAACTCGCAGGAGTTGTGTTTGTTAGGCTTTTTCTGTTCGTACGGGCGTACCGATACTGGTACGGGCGTACG